>CM024617.1:2803008-3049938 GCA_014182575.1 Eucalyptus decipiens
ATAATTTTTTTTTCTTCACTTAAGTGTTACATCGGAGTAAAATCGATCATTTGAGTGCCCAAATCGTCTTATGTGGATTTTTTTATTATTATTTCCCATTTGATGTGGATATTTTAAATCTTAAAAAAAAAATTGAATTTTTTTTTGTTTTCCATTTTTTTCCTATTTTTAGGGCCAATGACCCTTGTCGGCTGCAAAACCTTCACTGTCGACGGTGAAGGGCCTTGCAAGATCTAGGCAAGGGCCTTTGGGGCCAAGGGCAAGGTTGGCGAGGCCACGATGTGATTGTGAAGGCCTTAGGTGAGGCCACGACGCCCTCGCCTGAGCCTTCACAGCAACAATGAGGTGGCCCTCGCTGGCCCTAAAAAAAGGAAAATAAAAATAAAAAATTCAAAAAAAATATTTAAAAATATTTAAAAATTATTCACATTAGTGCCAAGGAAACCACATAGGACGATCAGCATCCACATTAAGTTTCTCAACGAGACAAATCACCAATGACACTCAAGTGATCGATTTTTCAAATTTATAGCACTCAAATTAACGAAAAAAACTTATGGCACTCAAGTGAGCACTATACAAAAGTTATAGCACTTGCGATAGTCTTACCCTGACTAAAATGATATCCTAATCTCTCAGCAAGAGAGATACCACCAATGATAAGTATAATCTGTAACAAGTCCTTGGTTGTACTGATTACAATAGTTTCTCCTACTGCAATTCAATTGTTGCAGCACAAGCATTTTCTTCATCGAGCCTAAACGATGAGTAACTGTCATTAAGTGCTTGTATCAGTGACTGGTGAAGAGTTTGATAAAATGATGCTGCAAGTTGGTGAAAGGGGTTGAGGATGTAAAGTACATGGCTTGTGCAATTATTAAGGAGTGAGAAGCAGTTATCGGACGGTGGTCTATCTTTCATGCTTCTATTAAGATCGGAACTCATGATGATTGATGACGTGTTGCTGTTGACCTGAATATTTGGCTTAAAAAGGATATCCACTGCGTATTATTCAGGATCATCTCTGTTTAGTAGAAGGTTTACTAGTCAATTAGAGATGAAAACTGCGTAACGTTGCCTTTACGATGGCTAAAGATCCGCCATCAAGAAAACAACAAAAGACCACGATTACTTTCGAGACGGACCATGTTTATTGGTCCAACAACCAATAGCCGACCGAAGACTTGGTGCTCTTAATGTAACTTCCTTAAAACATGTCAATTTCCTAAGAAGGCAATCTTGAAATGTTTTCTTCTCTTATGGGTGCTTCCTTCAATCGATTGCCTTTATACCATGTTGTCGATGATGATTGTGGTGCCTGTTTTAGTATGGAGTTTCCAATACCACGTGGCAGTAACGTTACAAACTAAGCTTCGAACTAGGCTCACGAGAATGTGGTTTTAATCTACACTAGAGCCAAGCTTATTGCAGGCATGATGGGTTGTAAAAGAGATGATTTCACTTGTCAGATGAGCCGTTTTTGTTGAAATTAGGAGATTCTTGCGAATGGTGGTTTATTGTAGGATTTGGAAATGCTAATGAATCATATGTTGGAAATAGATTCCTAAAAATTGAACCGATATTCAAACGATCGAATATTGAAAACTAACGTGGAAAACATGCCCGATAAACATGTAACACCGATCGAATGATATATGATAGAGATGGACACACCTTGTTTGCCACAGATTAAGTACCGTTGCAATCTCAGAGGAATCGTTTAAAGCCCTAGAGTTCCGTTCTTCAAGAGGGAGTATATTGTTTCAAGGGGAAGAAAATAGAAAAGTGTGTTTTTTCTTTGAAACGCTACAATTAACGTTATCCACTTTTCTTTTTATTTTATATATTGCACTTATTTTCATTTAGAAAATAACCGCCCTTTCCTCTTATTGGCTGGGTTTTGGCCCAACATGGGTAAACGAGCTTAATTTGGCCCATCAAATAAAAAAATCATCATCTCTCATTCACATATGATGGGCCGAATAGAACTCTTATTTCATCTCATTGCAACATTCACACAAGTAAATAATCCATGCGACCAGCATATTTTAAGAGCTCATTGTCATACATTTATTAGGGATATATAACAGTTATGCAATATCCTAGATCAATCAATCACATTTATATTTCTCTTAATCTCTTTTTAATAATGATAATTGTATTCACAATTATGATTATCTCAAAAAAATCATAATTGATCGACCAGTGAATACAAAACTAGAATATGATTCTCCAAACTCGATCTTTCTCTTTCTTTAAAACTCTCAATTTCAATTCAACTTACTTTTCTAAAAATGTCTCATTATATCGAATCAATTCATGATCATTGACAACATTCTAGGATAACAAACATTGAATAGAAATCTTGAGAATAAGAAATAGTCATGAGCGTACTTAATTAATGAACTCTTTTCCTCAAAAGTCTCACACGGCATAAAAATTGAGATCAAAACTTTTGTCATTCTTGTTGGACGTCTCATGCATACGTAGTATGAAATACGTATTACGATATTAAGACTGCATTTGTTTTCGTTTCTTTTTTCTGTTTTTAAACAACTTTTTTGTTTTTTTGTTCCCGGGAACAAAAAAGGAACATAAATGCGTTTGGGTGCGTTTTTGTTCCAAAATTATTTTTTTGTTCCCTTAAACAAATCTTGGAACAGAAATAAGAAAAAAAAATTATGTTTCTTATTTCTAAAACACATCTTCAAAAAGGAACAAAAACGTAAGCTCTCGTGTTTCTTTTCTATTTCTTGCTCAGCCCTTCGAACACCGCCTCTCCTCTTGCATCTTCTCTATCGTCGTCTTCTCCGGCGCCTCCCACTCTCCGGCGCCGACAGCTACTTCTGTCTCGAGACCATCCGACTTCTCCACCATCGTCCTCTTCGGCGCTGATAGCCGTTGCTCCTTCACCAGGTGAACCTGCTCACTGCTCCTCCTTCACCGATTGACGAGGGCTTCAGTGAGAGCCACCCCTCGCAGATCTGGGCGATGGCTGCTCGGAGCTCGACATGAGGGCTCACTCGAGCCATCGCTTGCCCAGATCTGGGGTAGCGTTGCTCGCCAGATTTGCGGTAGCGGCTCGTTTGCTCGCTCGAGATCTGGACCAGCACGCTTGCCCAGATGAGCAGCTCGCTCGAGCTTTTGCTTGTAGCCGAGATCTGGACCAGCACGCTCGCCTAGATGAGCAGCTCGCTCAAGCGTTTCCTTGCAACGAGCCCTGCTCTGCTCGCTCGCTGTTGCTCACACTCGAGCGAGCAGAGCAGCGAGCGTCTGCTCGCTTGCTTCTCTGCTCGAGCAAGTAGAGCAGCGAGCCCGCCTCGCTCGCTCGCGTTGCTCAAATCTCGAGCGAGCGAGCAGCCAGCGTCTCGCTCAAAGCGTGAGGAGCGCGAGCGCCCGCTGCTTGCTTCTCGCTCGAGCGAGCAAAGCAGCAAGGCTCCGTGAGCAACGTTGCTGCCACGCTCGAGCGAGTAGAGCAGCGAGCGTGAGCAACAGCCAGCGAGCAGAGCAGCGAGCGTCTGCTCACTTGCTTCTTTGCACCTAATTATGTCTAGCTTATAATCAATGCTGCAGGCATTTCTGAGTCTATCGGTAGTCACCTTGTGAGCGATAACTGCTGTTTTTGAAATTTCCACTGTTCCAAAGTGTCTTGATATCTTGCTGAATTGGCTGCTCACATTTTCGAATTCATTGGGAATGTCATAGAGCTTCTATTATTAAGTGGCTTTAGAATCAATTGGTTCCAAATGAATGTTGGGGATTATACATTATGCGAGATCCTTGGTATCTTATGGCTATAATGCTTCAATTTTTCTCTTTAAGTTATGGATTTGTAGAGAATGGAGGGCGCTGTTTAGTTGTTGCCTTATTGCTTCTTGTCTTGAATTTTTCTTTACTTAAGGTACATCCTCACTCTATCTCAATTAGTTGTCTCCTTCCCAGGTGAACAATACTAGTGTTGGTGGATCCATTATCGACGCTGATGCTTTGAGAACTTCGGTGGATCCATCCAAAGTTGTGCCTTGCCGGTGCCAATCCACGAAGACATATTCTTTTTCCCTTGCTCTGTCCAGAATTTGCCAGTCCCTGCCATATAAATCGCAATTTGCTGACTTTGGAAACAATCATCCGCACGCTAAGGTTGGCCTTTTGGCTTCTTTTTTCATTGTCTTAATCTTAGAGATCTTATAATTTAGTTGGCCCGTGCACAAAATAGGATAGGATATACGGATCCATATAGGTTACCATGTTAATTTTGTGTATGGCGTGTAGTTCTTACAGTTTTATGTTATTAATTTAATTCATAACTCATGTGATGCTCAATCGGTCGAAGATTCAATGGCATCTGAGAGACACTCATTCAATGCAAAGTGGATGGAGTCTGTAACCAATGTACTTATCGGTTTATTGGTGGATGAGGTCAAAAAGGGAAACCGCACCTCTTCCACTTTCAACAAAGCGGGGTGGAGGAATGTACAATCTGAACTCAGTAGACAGACGAGATTCCAATTTACCATGGTACAGCTGAGGAACAAGGTAAACAAACTGAAAAAACAGTATGGTAGTTTTCACAAACTCATTTCTCAATCCGGATTTGGTTGGGATAATGTGAACAAAAGAGTTGTTGTCGACGATCCAAGTATATAGGAATATCATATCAAGGTATTTCTTAACTTTGTGGTCATTTTGATATCATTACATATGTCAATTTTAAAATGTATGATTATATTGCTGAAATGTCATTATTGTGAAAATTGTAGGATAATGTCGAGTGGGCAAGATTTAGGAAGAATGGATTTCCTTAGTATCATGAGCTCTGTATTGTTTTTGGTGGTACATATGCTACTAGGGATCACGTCATAGGAAGTGTTCAAGATGTGAATGTGTCGGATGATGATGACAATGGTGATGACAATGTAGGTAGTGACAACAGTGGTGGCGATACAGATGGTGTCAATGCAGGTGGTGACTATGACGGTAGCAATGCAAACGATTTCATTGGACACCACAGTGATGACAGACTCTTTACAACAGACGATGCTGGAACTTCAGTTCGTGGAAAGCACAAATTGAATAGAACTCCAAATAGTAAGCAGAGAAGAAAGAGTAACCAATCTAGTATTGCTGAAACTTGTAGAGCCATACAAGATTTTCTGAAAGTTAGGTCATCAAGTCAATCTGGTGGTGGCTCTGCGAGCTCAGGGACTACACAACCACCTGTAGACCCTTTCTCCGTATCTGCTGTAGTCCAGATTCTACTGAGTATGCCCGAGATAGAGCAAGATATTTACAATAAAGCAGTAGAACGAGCATTCGCCAGTTGTGAATGGAGGGAGGCTTTCATTATATCCACACCTGCAAGGAGGATTGGACTTCTTCAATTCCTTTAGTAGATGTTTGGAAATATATTATGAATTGCATGGAGTTTCATTAGACTGTATAACTTATATTATCTATTAATCTTTAGTTTATTCAAATATGATTAGTGTTGAGACTCTTGTACTTATATGTAATGGCATATCTTATTGAGATTTTATGACTTATAGTAATTGATTGTTATTGGGATAAGTTTTCAAAATCTATATTGATGTTTTGGTCATTTTTGTGATTGTATAGGTACTATGGAAAGGGGAATCAAATAGTGTGTCTAATGAGCAGGTACAACCAGTTGAACAATTCTTGGGTGATGATATTAACATATTGGTAGCGTGGTTCTGCTTAGCTGTGATGGACACGTCCCTACATACGAGAGAACTTATTAGGGATAGTCAATTATCATGAGCAGAATAGATAAGGGAGATTGTTCATGGATATTCAGATAGGATATATGAAGTATTTAGGATAAAGAGACATATTTTTCTGAATTTATGTGACTTAATGAGGGTAAGGGGTTGGTTGAAAGATAGTCGATATGTTCAAATAGATGAACAGGTTGGGATATTCTTTAGTGTGGTTACTCACAATAACTCAAATAGAGATTTATGTGAGAGATTCCAACATTCGAGAGAAACGATCAGCAAGTATTTCAACAAAGTGTTGAAAGCAATGATCAAACTTTCAAAGGAGATAATTAAACCACCGTCCTTTGACGTCATTCCACAAGAAATTCTTATTGATCATAGTCATAAACGCTACTTCAAGGTATGATTTTTATATTGATTTTATACCATCAAATACATGTAGTTGATAATCTTATATGATATTAGATTGTTAATATATTGACAGGGCTGCGTAGGTGCTATGGATGGCACCCATATAGATGCTATTGTCCCTGTGTCTCAGCAGATTCCATTTAGAGGTAGGAGTGGGAGAACAACCTAGAATGTGCCGTGTATTTGCTCTTTTGATATGAAATTTACTTTCGTGTATGCTGGATGTGAATGATCTACCAATGATTGTCGAGTGCTTTCAGCAGCACTCGAAAATTCTCAACTGCAATTTCCCTGACCACCACCTGGTACTTACTTTGTTTATGAAGACAATTTTATAATTATATATTATGGTTGAATATCACAATATATATATAGTTATAGGGAAATATTACGTGGTAGATTCGGGTTATGCAGCACTTCCAGGATTTTTAACTCCATTTAGAGGCGATCGGTATCATCTAAGCGAGTATAGAGGGAATGGGGGACGACTAAGGACAGCAAGAGAATTGTTCAACAAGAAGTATTCTTCACTAAGAAATGTAATTGAGAGGTTATTTGGGGCATTAAAGAATTGCTTCACCATTTTGAGACAGATGACTCCATTTACAATTCGGAAGCAAGAATTTGTTGTAATTGCTTATTGTGCTTTCCATAATTACATTCTTGATCAAGATGTGATGGATAGAAACTTTTCCCTATATGGAGATCCGGAGTATCCATGCGGACCTACAGAAGTGGAGGTTGCAGATGATACATACCATGATGCACCTGGAATAAACATGCTTAGGACAAAGATTGCAAATAAAATGGCGAGGGATTATAATATGCTTGAGATTTCATGACTTTGTGTTTCCGACTTTTGTAATTTTGTTTTTAAGTACTCACTTATCAAATTCAATGTGATGAAGTTGAACAATGAACTATATTACTTCATTATTGTGATGTTATGTATGAAAGGGTCTATGTAGAGATCTATAAGATATTCTTCTTTTAGTTAGCTCTTATTGTAGAAATTTTACTTACGAAATTTAGTTTCAAGTATGCACATGACCATGTTCAGAATGTTTGTCTTCACCGACCATGAACAAAATTAAATTGATGAACATTTCATTAGAGTGATAATGCAATACAAAGTTTACACTTTATTGAAAAAAAAGGCACGTGAGAAAAATTTGGTACAAAGCTTATTTATAAAATTTTCTTCAAAGTATGCACTTATAACCATGTTCAGAATGTTTGACTTTACTCACCATGAACAAAATTAAATTGATGAGCATTTTATGATAATGAGAATTCAAAACCAAGTTTACACTTTATTAAAAAAAAAAAAAAAAAAAAAGCAATTGGGAAAATTTTGGTACAAACTTAAAAAATTTTCTTCCAAGTAAGGAAATATGATCAAGTTTAGAATGTTTTTTTTTCACTTAATATGAACAAAATTAAATTGATGAGCATTTCATGAGAATGATAATTCAATACCAAGTTTACACTTTATTAAAAAAAAAAAAAAACACTTGAAAAAAAAAAACACTTAAAAAAATTGGAAATTTTTTCGATTCTTTTTCTATTAAACGTTCTAACGTGTTTCATTTTTTCTATTCGAAACATAAATTTTATACGATTCTTAAACGCGTTTTTTGTTCAAAAATTATTCTCTGGAACATAAACACTTTTTTTTTTGGCTGTTTCCTGGAACAATTTTTAAACAGAAATGTTACCAAACGCACCCTAACTCGTTTCCCATGGAGCGTATATCTACATCTTCAATACCATATAAATGATAGTTTAGATATACCAAATATTTAATTTGAGTTCACGTATCTACTCTTTCACGAAATTCATCAAAACTCACATCTGGCATCAAAGACATATAAAGTAAAATATGTGGGTTATTTACTTTCGTAAAAACCTTTGAATGCGTTTTTTGTATTCGCTTTATTATTTCTCTTTCACACACAAAGTGTGTGCTCTTCTAAAAGCATACGTGTGAATTAAAATTAGGATAAATAATTAGCCTACTAAATCAATTTAGAGTTTGACTCTTAAATTGATGTGAAACATTTTAAATTAATGCTAGAAAAAGAGCACACGCCTTTTAGCTTGAAGAAAAATAGAGAAAACAATATAATTTGATTCCTTTTCGAAATACAATTTTTATTGTTGTAAAAATGGAAGATGAACTATTCATGAAGCCCTCAATAATCATTTCGGATTCAAGTTAAGAAGATAAGATATCAATTATCTTGATTATTGTTAATCATGCTTTTATTCATCTATAAATCCTGTGTCATCATACGGTTTTTTTTCTGTTTTTTATGAAATCTTTTTGTGAAAATATGAAGTAGAAGTGGTCAATAAATTTGCTTAAATTTAAGAAACTTAGATATGACCTAATATAATGACGTCACTAAATTTGTGCTAAAATATTATCAAAGTTTGGCTTTTTTTTCAGTGGAATTTTTCAAGAATTCTCTGTTCAAGACACCAAAAGAAGCGCTCAATCTTCCTCTGCAAGAACAAGAATTCGAGCACAGAAGCAGCTGTTCATTACCCCGGTTCGTACCTCCATTTTTGCTGGCATTTCTTGCTCTCTGGGTTCGATTCTTCGTCGGCGTGGGATCGATCTCTGAGGCAAGCTCGACTTTTTCCTTTCTGGGTCGCCCTTTTAGGACCGGTTTATCAACGTGGGCATGTTGTTTGAAGACTTCGAAGCAATCTTTGGGGAGCCCAAAGTGGAATGGTCGAACCGAGGAGGCCATCCGGTGCGGCGGTTCTTGTATTACGTCCACGCTCCGGACCCTTCTCACCTCAGGATCCACGTCACCGACTTTCACTCCAATGCTTGGGAGGCCCTTCGTTCTGTTCATGAGCTCGAGGACATGGTTCGTCTTCTTGCTGTTTCTAATTCCTTTTCCGTTGCGTTTGTTTAGTTGTGTTCTTTATTTTCTTGATATGGATTTTCGCTTTTAAGAACTTTAGCCGTGGTGGGTGTTTTGTGAACGGGATGGGGGGAAAAAGTCGATTTCGAAATTTTCTCGTTGTGGGTTGTGCTTGGTTCGATCAATGAATGTAGAATGCTCGGGGGGGAAATCTTGTGCCTTTTTTTTTTTTTATGTACAGCCTCCTTGGGAATCAGATAGTTATTTGGAGTGAGTAAATTAATGGACATGCATTCGTCTTATGGCTAGTTCCAATCTCCAAATCTCTGAGTCAAGTGGGGATGTAAAAGAAGCAAAAGAGACAACAAACAGAGATGAATAAAGGAGAACATAAAATGCAACTAGATTGAGTATGAGTTAGTGATCATAGCAATAGAGAAGGATTTGTACCTGGGTCTTGAAAAGATGAGCAACTTTTACTTGGCCTTTATCCTTTATGTCAGGTTCTCTAGGATTTATATTCGCTTGGAAGTTCTGGTTATCTCAGTATGAATTAGACATCTTTAGTTCCATCTCAACAATTCCTTTTTTTCTTCACAAGTAATTGTGAGTATGTGATGTGCTTCAATGGTATCGGGGTTCTCTTTACTAGTTCCTATTTGTAGTGCACAATTTTGTGGAATGTAGGTAGTGGCCATGATTGATTTCCAATGTAAAATTCTTAGGTCCTTCAATCTCCTTGTTTGAAGATTTAATATCTGGGTCCAGAGTCATTTCTAATTTATTTAGGGTTCTTTCTTGTCCCTGAGCCTGAGGTTTCTTGACTAGTCATTGGTGGATATATTGAGGTCACAATAACAACTTGAGCTGATGAAAATTGTCAATATCTACTCACATTCACAGCCTAACTGGTGATGATTGGTTTTTACGAAACCGAACTAGCTGGCCCACTTATGCCAATCAAGGTCATTGTCAGTGTCATTCTCGTCAAAAGTCTCTATGAGCTCTACGAAGAGAAGAATAAGTGTATCGCGTTATTTTGAGACAAGTCGTGGGAAACTAATTAACCTTAATGATTCTCATAAGTGCTACCCAACAGTTCGATTAGTTATATACTTCCATCTTTCATATAGCTGTGAGGTAGTCATACTATACCTTTTGAACTGCAAGTACAGAGGGACAGCATTGGGATTGGTGGCTCTTGGTCCGAGTTCATTGACTATTTTGTGGCTTCAATAAAGTCTGAAGATGTAAAACTTGTTCTGCATGGACAGTCGGATTCAGGTGGTGAGTCTCGTTTGTTCTTTGCTCTTTTGTTGCCCTTACTAGTTTAGCTCCTTCTGTTATTGCCTCTATCTAGTTATGTTTATCCAAGATTGCTGCTTTGATATGTTTATTCATGATATTTAGCAATTATAATGGTTTCTTTGAAGAATGGCTTCATCTGTTTATTCATGATATTTGGCTTGTAAGAGGTGAAGTTTCTTCATGAGGCTTAAATTTGGATGTCATGTCGTTTTCTGGAAAATATATATTTTCAGCTTGAAGGAATGTCCTAATGTGAATAGGATCCTTTTCTTGTAGCAAGAGACTTATAATTGTTAAAGTTATAGAGTCCCGTTCATCACTGCAAAAGTTCCTTTTCTCCTAGCAGGAGACTTGCAATTGTTGAAGTTTTAGAGTCCGGTCCTTTACTGCAATTATATCACAATGACTTTGCAGAAAAAAGTGGTCACTAAAAGGTTGCAGTTAGGTGAGGGAAATCAAAGACTTCTCGAGTCACTCTGAGTTTCTTTTTCATATAACTGCCTCAGGAATATTGCACAAGACATCTTTGACGATTCTTAATGAAATTGTAGATGGAGACTAATTTGCCATCAATATCTATTCAGTTGACTATGGGACTTTTTCTATGTATTAGATTAAGAGAAGCTTTACTGGACCTCTAAATGAAAGTTTTCTCAACTGTGATGAAATTGGTGCCTGATTGATGAGAAAGGTAACTTATTCTTGGATATCCACAGTTGAAATACCTTGTTGGTCTTATAGTCACTAATGGCGATTCTGAAGAACTAAACCTGGTCTTATAGCATATTCTTATCTTGTTGATATATCTTTACAGAGAATAAATGTGTTGTTTGCTCAGTAAAAGTAGTACATCTGCTTCTTCCTTCATTATATTATCATGGTGTTTTTGTGTTTGGCCTTTGGATCTGCATAAAGTTTGGAACTTGCTCAAAAGTGTAGATGATATTCCAGTAGACAAACTTGAATCTTCTGATATGCTGCTGCACGAAGCTGTTTGTAATGATTAACTGGTAGTCAGGAGACTAGGAATTGTCATTATGTACCATGAAATAATGTAGCATTTAGGGTGTATCCTGCCCTATTTGGCCAAACAACTTACTTGGGTTATTTCACCCTTTTTGCTGGTAAACTCAACTGTATTACTGTTGGAGTTGTCATCAAGATCTTGAGACACCCTAATAGATAACAACAAAAATTGAGAGACTAGTATCTTTTAGTTATTTTGTTTAGTAATTGGTGAGTCTATACTTATAGTTGCTCTGATCTGCTTCTTCTTTGAGTATCATTTGACAGAGAAGCTGCAACATAAGCTGATGTGGTTGGGAGGCATCTTTTGAAAATTTTATGAGGTTTTAGATCATCTGCTTTTGTTCTTGCAGGGGCTACATCTGCAAAGTTAGTTGCTCAGAAAGCCAAAGGAATGCCATTAATTTTTGTTGCTCTTGTAAAAGTTGTGGATTTTGTTGCAAGGGAGGTGATAGGCAACCTGTCAATGCAGCTATTCATGGCATTCAAGAACACCCAGACTTCACTTGCAGAAGGTAGTGCTTCACGTGTTAATCTTTGTGAAGCTTTCGTAGGATAGATGCTCATTCTCTTGCTTGGCACTTCAGAACGAGAACGCTATCTTCAGTTCACAAAGCTTGTAACTGCTGAAAAGGTAGGATATAGTTCTATGTGTTGTTGATATTCAATATTCTCTCACTGATGATGCAAATTTCTCCTTTATTAGTGATGTCCCTGCTCCTTTCATTTAAGTATCTCTCAGTGTTTTTATGCATGTTTTGATCTGAATCCTGCGGTGTGTTCCTATTGTCAGGAGAAGAATGAGAGCATTGAAAACAAACTTGAGTCATTTTCGAAGAGGCAGAAGTTGCCCATAACAAGTGCTTTGGCCTTGTCAGATGCTTCAAACCCTTCTACAAGTAATGGCTCTCTTCTCTGTTATCCCATGTTCTTAGAATATAGTAATGCACAAACTGCTGCTATTGATTATGGTTTTTTTGTGACCTTGTATTTGTCTCTAATCACTTAAGGGAGGATATTATGACTCATTTACAAGATGATGTATAAGGACACATAAAGCTGATTCATGTTGACTGAGGCTGGGTGGTTCGGGCTTTGTTTTTTTCTTTTTGGTTGACAAATGCAGCTTGGTTTTACATTTTCAGTGCCCTTTCATGATCTATTGTTCAGCCTAACCACATTATTTTTCATTTTTTACTTGTCAAATTGCAGAGAAAGAAGTAGCACAAGATGCAAGCTCAACAAGAGTTACTAATCGTGTTGTCCCAGCACATCGGAGGTAAAACTCAGCTGTTTATTCTTATTGCTTTTACTGATTGAGCTACTTCAGTATGACTAGTAACATTACTTTTCTATCAGGTCAAAAGTAAGGGGTGTGCTCCTGCAAAACCCTGAAGATGAATAGCTAGACATTGGGGTTCATCTTTCAAGATGGTTTACTTTATTCTGTAATTACAACATCAGGTGTTGGAATCAGGAGCAAGATGTTGCACAACCCCTAGGATAAACTCTTAGTTTCTTTCTTTTTTTTTTCAAGTTATAATGTCAAGTCTGTACATGTTTTGAAATCTGATTGAGCTGGCATATATTCTTGCCTAGAAGGTCTTGCATTTCACGGTGTATGAGTTTCTGCTAACTGGAAGGAAGTCATCATTTGCTTTAGTTTTTTATTTGCAATATGTAATGTATTGATGAATTACATTGGGAGAGTCTGCATCTTTTTAGTAAATGCTTGCTAAATTTCCATGTTGTTGGTCATACTTGCTGATCACACATGTTAATTGAATAGTACCCACCAGTTGCAAATGATGGCAATCAAATAGATTATGTGATAAACTGTTCAATCGATTATTACCATCCGAACCGAAAATGGACAATGAGGACTCTGTTACATGGCAGCATGACTAAAAACATGATGTTTCATTCCATTTCAGAGATTTCATGGAGCACTCTAGGCAATACACTGAAATAGTCAAGTTTAGATGTACTTCTTTACCCTTGTGGATATCCTTCAAGATGCAATTTATGTAGTGCAGTAATTTTATGCTGTCTTACTACTACATGCCTTCTTCTAAAGTCTGTTGTAGGTTGTCTTTCCTCGTTCTTGAGGCATTCTGAATTTCAACCAAGTTGTTGCTTGAACAATGCTTGCGCTACTCTTTTTCTCTGTGGCCCGGTTAAGTTTTGGTGTTAGAAAATTATGCTGTGGATGAGTTTTTTCCTGCCAAAATGATTAATTGTCAGTTGAATTTCAACCAGATAAGCTTCCATCAGCTGGACCAATTGGAGAAGTGAGCGAGCCTGAACTAACTGCATGGATATGGTATGGTGACTATTGCTTCTCTTAGCTAATATGTTGAGTCTCATGGTTAGCTTTTCCTTGTTATTCGCTGCTGCCACTCTGAGTCTGCTTTGGTTAGTTTAGATCTAGAATTTGTGAGAGCTTGCCAATCACGAGATTCATTTTGAGAACCTATTAGCTTTTACGGACCGGGATCTCCTATATTGATTCATATCTGGAGCTGTCATGTTTCCATACTGTGCTGTGTTGCAATCACAATAACATGGGGTGGACGTGAACTCCAAATGGCTTACTTGGCTACATTCTGCGACCAGATGAAATTTTTGACCTTGTAGACCATCTGCCCACGAGAATAATGCGGGACGGAGAAATGCGAGATGTCCCTATTGGAGCTTTTCATTTGACAGGCTGGTGATACCCTTACAGTAGCACCTTGAGTCTGACCTCTGTCTAGAATCATGCTCAGAACAGAATCTGATGCCTCACAGTGCATTCTGTCAGCATGAGGTGAAATATCTTCGCCACAGAGGAATCAATAATCAAAATGGAGGAACAGAAAATTCACTTCGGATTCCAAAATGTGCACTTGAGTTTATTAGTGCGTTTTCATGGACAGGAGATTTGGATCGTAGGGACGGCAACTCTTTAGCTACTAAATTGAACAGAATCTGATGTCCGTGTTGGACCCATTTCTTTCGATGCGATTGACATCATCTACAGGCGAGTATGTAGGTGCTTGAGCCCGCGGAAGATGAGTTTCTAATACAAGAAGTTCAAACTACAGACGGTATACTTTAGAAGACTATTTAAACATTGATGTATATATGTTTCAAAGAAAATATGACAAACCACAAGGAGCATCTTCTCTACAAGGAGAGAGAGGGACAGAGAGGGACTGAGAGGGATCGCCCAGCAACGATCGATCAACTTACCATACTTCATAATCTTCAAGCTAGAGCACCTCTGAGGCCTCTCTGGGAGCATCTACATCTGAGAATGACATAGGAAATGAATCTGTAAACCAAGATGTAACAAACCATGACGACCACATTCCTCCACCAGCTTTCCTCTCCATATCCCACCTCTCTGAGCACGTCCTCTCCGGTTACCTCGCACGTCCCGAACATATACTCCAAGCACTTACCCGAATTTGAGAACTCGTTGATCAGGAATCCCTCAAATGGGTACTTGAACAGTGAAACGTAATGCATGAAAATCCAATAATTGGGTATCTCCTGCTTCGAGATGAAGTAGCCCGAGAACAGAAAGAACGAACCCATCACGCCTGAGATCACCGAGTTCCCGACGATGAAATTTGGCACCAAGGCACTGAAACACACCACGACTGAGTTCGCCGTGTACAGGATCAACCATATTAACAGCAAGAAATGCAGGAATGCTGCAAAAGTGGAGTTTAACCCAACAAGCCAGTACAATGGCACTGTGAATAACACTGCTAGGATGAGCAAAAATGGCAAGTAAACAAGCCCATTTGCAATTGCGTAGGATGAGACTCTGTAGCTTCCACAAGACGTCTCTTTCATCAGAATCTCCCTCTCCTGCAGAAAGATGGGCAGAGCCTCCGTAGTGCATGACAACAAGAATGTCAAGATGAATGCAAACAAGCCCACCCTTTCTTGAGCACCGACCAGATCATCCTTCAAGTGGCAGAAGATGGAGCCAAGGACGAGCCCTGAGACCAGCATTTGGATCGTCCGGCACGCGAAGAGCTCCTTGGTCCGGAAAATGTTCTTCGAGAATCGGTGTGTTAGAATGACAATCTCTCGCAGCCTGGAATTCACAAAGCAGTGAGAGAGGTCAATCCCGCCATCGATGGTGTCTTCATCAACGACCTTGGATTGTTGGAAGAGCTGTTGGAGCGTGAACTTGCCGCTCCGGCTCTCACCTCCCAGTCCTTCCTCTCTCTTCTGTGGTGGTAACTGAGGAGGCATTTCGACTTGTTGCACTTGGTTTTGCAAGTGTTGGTGGCGCTGGATGGCCTCGATGGACTCGATGGCGAATTCAATGACATTGACATGAGGTGGATTCGGCAACCCCATGAGCCTCAACTGGACAGCAAGCTGATCAGTACTTCCCTGGTGAAGCACTGAGCCATTGGCCATCAATAGGATTGAGTTGAACAGCTTCACAATCCGAAACCCAGGTTGGTGTATGCTGAGAATCACGGTCCGGCCTTGGGTTTCAGCCATTGTCTTGAGCATATCGATGATCTGAAGGGCCGAGTTACTATCCAGCCCTGACGTGGGCTCATCAAGAATGAGGACCCGGGGGTCGTGTACAACGTCGACCCCAATCGAGACGCGACGCCTCTCTCCTCCAGAGACCCCTCGGACCCGATCATCGCCAACCCTGGTGCCTGCCACGTGTTCTAGCCCGAGCTCCTGGATCAGGGACTTGACCCTTGAGGCCAACTGGGATTCAGGAAGCCTCAGCCTCAGCTTGGCACTGAACATCAAGGTCTCCTCAACAGTCAGGAGTGGGAAGAGAGTGTCCTTCTGGGCAACATAGCCAGTTATCTTCCTGAAATGAACCTTGTCAATCGGCTTTTGGTTCACAAAGATCGAACCGTTTTGCGGGGCGATTTTTCCTGCCAGGATTTCAAGCAACGATGACTTTCCGGCTCCGCTTGGGCCAATGATCGCGAGAATTTCCCACGATTTCGCCCTGCAGTTTACATCCTTCAGGACTTGCTTCACTCCCCGATCTTGACTACCTCGCTTTGGTTTCTTTTCTCCTTCTAATTTCCCATGGAAATTTGGGAAGGAAAACTCTGTCTTTCTTGTACTGATTCTGTAGTTGATACCGATGGCTTCAATCTCACACCCTTGTTTCTTCATTGAAAGAGAAGATTACAACAATGTGTCTTGAGTTTAGTTAGCTTCTCAAGCCAAGCTCAACTTCTGTGCCGAGTTGATGAAGAACCGAATTATATTCTCTCTCTCTCTCTCTCTCTGCTTTCTTGTCTTGTCTCCCCCCACCCTTTTGTGGGTCAAAATTGAAGTATTATTTGAGCCTCAACTCAATGCAAATAACAGTAAAACAATTAGGTTTCTTTTCTCCTTTAACAGAGATTAAAATGGAGGAAACACTTTGCATATGTTACATGGGGGGGTTCACGTGAACTCGGTTCTTGGTGTTTCTTGAAGTCATAATGCCATTGAAGTTTGTATCTGTGCATATACACTTCACGTGCCAAGGTGGTACGTGCAATCTCTCTCTGTCTATCTTGATGATCACGTCTCTGTAAGCTTTTTGTACTTTGAACCCAAAAAATGAAATTAAAAGAGCAAAACTACAGTGAAGAAACGCGGTTTGGTACAGTTTCTTTTGCTGGGGTTAGATGAGAGAAATGATTGAGCACGCTTTGCATGGCATTTCCCGTGAGAGCTTAGCAAGTCAATTGTACAGCCTGGTTCTGTGATTTTATTTATTTATTTATTATTCTCAAGATTCCTGGTATTTTCTGTCATATGCCTATGATATCAAAACGAGGTGTCAAGCATAGTCCTGTGAGGCAGTGTAACTAACAGTTGGTGGATCATGTCTCTGAAACCCACATGTTGGAAAATTAGAAAAATCAATCTTGGCTGAGCAAGAAATTAGTGAGTTGCCGGTTTTACTGTAGTTCATCCCAAAAGAGCAATGCTAGTACAAAAGTCACTTAGAAAATTCTCATGTCAAAGGATATGTAAATGATGAAATGTATATTTTAACAAGTTAGTAGTGTTCAAACGGACAATGAGAACCAACGATAGTAACTTGTAGATGAATCATATATTACTTAAACACTTGCGTCATTTGATTAGATTGCGCATGATTTGAAGGAATTATTAAATGAGATTATAAGTCAATTGAAATTTCACATCTTAAAAAAATGTTTGAGATCCTTCAGGTTTAGTGGGCAAAATGCAGTTTAGAGGCTGTCGCACCAGCATGAAAGAACAGTGCAGTTATGCTTAATTTTAAAGGAGCCCTATTCTTTTTAAAAAAGGATGAGAGGAATGGGGCTACGATGAAACCTCTTTTGTTCTCTTATAGCATCGAGCGAGTTTCTGCATAAAATTCAATTCTACTCTTCGACGTGAATGATTTGCATTTGATCGAACTATCGATGATAAAATTAGGTATAGTTAATTAACATTCAGGCAAGCTTGCACAAACTACTAACAACTAATAATAGAAGTTGAACATGGATTCTGGGCAATGTTATTTTAGCTTAGTTCAATTGATTGTTATACACCACATGATCAGTTGATGTGACTTGTGAAAAGTATCGATTGAGTAAAAGTTAATTTAGGAAAAAAAATCGCCACCATCATGTTTTGTAGATTTTTCATATCATGTCACATAACAAATGGCAGGTGACAAACCAATCTTATATTCTTGACATCAAACATTGTATGTTCATATTAACTAAAAGAAAATTAACAATACTAACCTAAAAATAAGAATTACCAAATTTGTTCCGCCCAAAATGAGAATGGATTAAGATTATGAACTTATAATTTTATAATCCGATGATCGAGTTGATTCCATGATCATGTTTATTCCGTAATTTACATATGATATTGCCTAATTTGCCACTAATGGATGTCATAATATTTTTGAACCTAATGGAATTGGTGTGTTCATTCTTAGTAAGGATATGTATCCATCTTTTAGAAAATTCTTAGTAATTTAAATGTCAATTATATGCCAATTGGGTGGTGTGGCTCCTTCCATCTCAGTAAAAAAGGTGCATTATTTAATGAAAATTTCGAAAAGATGTGTCGTATATAATTCAAGAAAATTGCCACGCCTTTTAAATAAGTGCCAGCGTGTAAGTCTAGAAGTGATGATGAAATTATACGTTCTGTTTGCTAAGAAATGAACTAAATCTAATTATCATCTAGCTAATCTTGAAGTGATTATACTTGTTGGAAGTGGGCAAAAAAATCCGATACCTTCATTTGAGGAGGTAGTTAAAAGAGAGCTTAAGTGTGATCTTATTAACATATATAGTCAAATCACATTTTATCTAAAGTTTAAATCAACAAGTTGTGAGCTAATTAGGATAGAATATATTATCTAGTATGCATCTTACTAAATATTTAATGCAAGATTTTTTTAACGTATGTGCATCACAACTATACTTCGTTAAATCATATTATCATCTCGTCAGCCGAATCAATTAAAACCTAAAAATTTGTTCAAAAAATCTCAACACATGCAATGCGTAGACATGTGATAATACCTCATTTTTCTGTAACTGACACGTCGGACCTGGCATCTGAAGATTGTGACCACCAACAAGGCAGGCGTGGTCCCTGTGGGGCCTCTAACTTGTGGCTGAAATTCCATGATACTTTAGTGGGTGAAACAGGAAATTGAGGGTCAAAAAATTCACATTACTATAGAGAACATCCATAACAATGATTGATGACTGGTCACCTCAATTCTTCTGATGCTGAGGTTAAACGAATGGCCTGGACCATGCATTCCAAGTGTGACCTTCAAATTCAACTCAGGCCAATCCACATGTCCACCACTAGAAGCGAAGGTTAACGAGAATGATGTCCAAATAACCGAAGGATTGATGAACCTGTAATGATCATGGGCGGAAAGTAAAATCATGTGGGGGATGGTGAATCTTTTGTGTGGTCGAGAGTTAAAGATAGGGATGTTCTTGTTTGAGGGTCTTCCGAATCGCCATTTGTCATCGCACCTCACTTTTGTGAAGCTTCAATTTGTCTGGACGTGGAGACGAATTCGCACCCGTGAACTTCTTTATATTTCTGTGGTCTTCCCCACCAACATAAACGGGGAGCCACCGCAAAAAAAAAGAAGAAAAAGGAAAGCGAAAAATGAAAAAAAAAAATGAAAAAGGATCTTGAAAACCCTAAACCACCAAACAATGCTCTTCAACTGTATCGATATGTATATTTTTTTCATGTGTTAGGCCACCTTACTCAACAGGGAACTCAGCCCGTGAACCCTATGTCCCTGTCCTTCACCTTCTTTAATGTGCGACCTTTCTGTAGAAAAGATATCGCTCGTCAACTTTCAAACTTCTTTCACTATTATATATTATAAAGTGCCAAGATATAGTACGGCGAGACTCGCAAAACTACATACATATCCAAAAGGTAGAGTATGGAGATATATGCTGGTTTGGGAACTAATGTTATGCAGTTGTGATCTCATGGAGGGATATAAGAGGGCTTGGTGTGGATAATGCAGGTGTCCTAGCAAGAATCTGGACGTGTCCTCCAAAAAAATTGACCGATATTGCACTGTTCTCAAACTGTTCGATCCCTTCATGACAGATGCTTAGGTACTTTTTTTGGTAGTAGTGTTATGCATTGTATGCAGAATGTAGAGACGTGTAGATATCCATGGAAAGATATTTATTTAAGATTTATGTTGCGTTAGTTTTACTCATCGTGGATATAATATACTTTTTTTGGCTTTATTGTACAAGTTCTTTAGGACATCGAAAGATGTGACGACGTGCCATGGGCCGTAATTTTGCGTCTGTTTCTGTCTTGGAGTTTGTCGAGGTGGTGACCCATGGATCTTGTTCAACTTTGTACGCAGACTTAATTTAAAAGCTCAAATTCTAGAGTAAACAGTTGCGAACTCGATTATAATTGATATCAAAAGTCAAAGGTTTTGAGTTCAAAATCCTCACGTCCCTTCGGTTTTTCATAAGTTGCCAACTTCGTTTATGCATTTCAACAGATCTTCGCCGCGGGTCGTGCACATCGGGTTTGCATGCTTTCTTTTATACATAAACCTTTGTGCCAAGGAAAATGTTTAGTTATATTATGTAATAAGCATCACAATCTAAAAGTTGAAGTTTTTGGAATGATTCATTAATCACTCAACCCAGAATGCAATTATGAAACCGATGATAGTGATTACATATACTAATATTAGGTCATTGAATTAGATTGTCATCATTACCATGCATGATTAAAGTGGGAGACTATTAATGCACCAGACAAAAATTATGGCCAACAAATCTCAATTTTTTGTAAACAAAATGATGAACTTAATTAAAATTCTGGAAATTATACTCTCAACTATGCTGAAAGACTGCGCTAACCCATACTGAAAGTAGACATGTCTCCATGGACTCAATACTCAAGACTTGAAATTTTAGTCAAATAGCCAAAATTAATTTCTCTATAGGTTAGTTATAGTCATTCCTTTGCCCTATCATGTTGGGAACAGAGGTTGCTCTAGACCAAAGGTGCACATAAATGGTGATAATAGCCGAATGTATTTTCAAGTGACTCTATTTTCCTCGTTTTTTTCCCTGTCATTCTTTTGGATTCTTTCTCACTTCATCTTTCGAGCTCAAGTGGATCATCTTCAACCGATCGCACTGCCCAATTGGGTAACCGCTGGACAACCATTTATTAAGAAGTGCCAGATCTTGGTCGTGAAGAGGGATCACATTTCTCTTCGCTGTCTTCCCATGTCTCGATTATAGAAGAAGCTATATGCTTTCCCCAAGAAAATGGCATAAAGAAGCTATATGCTTTCCCCAAGAAAATGGCATACTTACATTACATGCCCTAAAGAAATGAGCGAGAAGACCCACGTTCGCTCTTTCACTCGAAAACAAGAAGACAACCACCCTTCAGCCTGTCCATTTGCGCGCACAAAACAAGAAAACCTCAACTGATGTGAACATTGGGTTTTAGAGAGAGAGAGAGAGAGAGAGAGAGAGAGGTACAATAATGTACTCTCTTCTGCCTGTGTCGTTTCTGCTGTTGCGTTCACGAGACTCTCTTGGAAAAGGCTGGACTGGTTAGAGAGAAAACAAACGAAGCTCATAAGACAATCCTGTGGTTGGATCCCTTGAAAAGTATCCTGTGATTTTTCCTGGTTATTATATTCACATTATTTGTCTTAACATGCATGAAATGATGATGGGTCTAACATTATTTATCCATGAAAAAAATGGATTGTATTGCTCCACAAATCGAGGGCCCTTATCCCAAAACAAAGGTGGGTTTGGTTCTTTTCTCTGGAAAAGAACAATATCATTGCACCATCTTTGAGTTCAGCAGATCCATGCGAACAAAATTATTTGCAGATTCCCAAGACGGTGGTCTACAACAGTTGGTCTGCACATAACCTGAAAGCAGAATTCTGTCGTTAAGACGCGGAATGTTTTCGGTAAGTGTTATTAAGCATAGATAATTATCGATAGTAAAAAGAAAAAAAAATCAGTAATCTAATTTTTATGTAATTTGTTGGTAATTTACTAATGCTTCTGTGAAGCTTTTTTTAAAAAAAAAAAAAAAAAAAAAACAGAGATAAGAGAATTTGATAATTTTAAAAAGAAAATGAGTGCCGGTAATTCATTTAGATAAAATTTGGTAACACAAAACTAATTGGTAATTTAATTGGAAAAAAGATGTTAATCTTCAACATCGGTAAGCAATTCAAATAAGAGTTGGTAAGCCGAAACTAGCTGTAATCCCTTGAGAAAAACGATGGTAAGTCACACAAGCGAAGGTTGGTACATTTATATAAGAGTTAATAAAAGTAAGACATTTTTTTTGAGAAAAACATATAATAATGAGTGAACGTAACGATAACAAAAATTGACAAATTAAAAAAAAAAATGTTGGTAATTAGCTTAAATGAGAATTTTCAACTAAGAAAACTCAAATGAGAATTTGTAGTCCAAACCTTGTTGATAATGTAATCGGATGAAAGTGGGTAAGTCATTTGAATAAATAGCAAAATTCAAATAAAAGTTGGTAAATCAAAGCACTAAAAAAAAAAAAAAAGGTTGGGAAAAGGTAAGAAAAATCGATAACTTACGAATCCATTAAAAAAAAAGTTGGTGATTTTATAAGTGTGATGGTAAGCCACTAGCAATTAGTTTCTTTTACCATCAGATTTTTCAGACTTACGAATTCTTTCGGAAGTGAACCGATATAGAAAAGTAAATACTTTTTTGTGCAAATGATACAGTAGAATCTTTTGAACTGTGAAGTAGTCAAATTCAGGCTTCTAGATGAAGAAAAATATCTATATATTACATCCCAATTTCATACATAATAAAAGTTTCTTATTTTTCAACTTTATAACATAGGATATCCAAACTAGATATTTCAAAAAAAAAAAAAAAAAATTCGGTAGATGTTTGTCCAAAATGAAGAAGTATAGAAATGATTGAAACCGGCAAAATGTTTAGACTAAGTATATAAAATTGTTGTCCCGAGAAAAACACAATTATTTTTCATCTTTTTATTACGCAAGTTTATTTTGGAAAGAACAATTATATGTATTGTTGGACTGCTTCACCTCCAAGAGCCCAATTACACTTCCACTCTTCCAAGAAGATCGATCAAGGAAAATACCCCAACTACATATCTCCCTCGGCTTGTGGAAAATTGTAGTGATACTCATAAATAAATAAAAATAAGAAAGCTCATTACCTGGAAAAATGGAGAAATTCTTTTCTTTTCTTAGAAACACATCCAATATTTTTGTTACCTCAAAAAGGATAAACGATAACCTCCCATTAACTACGCCAATTATATTCTTGATTGAAATTTCCTTCAATAAGCTCTCATCACCCTCTGTCTGCCGTTTAGGTGCATATTACTCATAAACAAAATATTTCATTTACGAATTTTTCATAGTAATAAAAATGCGTGTCATACCGAAACAAGACTGACAGACCCACAAGATAAGGAAAAAAAAGAGCAAAAATCTACCCAGTAATCAGTCCTCAGTATCACATTATTTTCAACCATAAGCACGTTTTAATACTTGATTCGAGTTGCACCTTTTTATGTCAAATTAGATATTTTCGTCACTTAAAATGGAAAGTTAGATAAAAAAAAATGGGCTGCATCCATGTTGACATCAAAATGGGCCATGTGAAGAGCTTAGGCTATTGCATTCTCCATAGAGGCCCTTTTCTTGTTCTTATTTCTTAAATTAGAAATATTGATTGATAGGTGTAATCATGTCATGATTTCAGATACATGAAAAGCTTGATAGAGATTAGAGGATTGTTAAGCCCTGCAGCAGTTGACTTTGGGCATTTGCTGGATTTACACTACACAGTGACACACCGTGTAGTAGACAAGTCTCAGACAATTTTTTTTTTTTTTTTTGGGTAAGAAGTCTCAGACAAAATTATTGATTCCGATAGATTCATCAATAATCACATGCTACGTCATCTAGTAAAGAAAGATTATTAGCATATTTTTCTCGGTGTATGTAGCATTTCCTTGTAGATAATACAGGTGCATTCGTCTTTCATCTAGTGTACATGATGCTTTTTGTTTTTGGTCGAATAGTAATTACATTCATTACTCAAAAGGATACATGAGAAGTAGACTTCATAGCAAAGCAAATCAAAGCAAATCAAAGCAAAGAAAAACTAGTAATACTACAAAACAAAGCCAAATTTGGAAAATAAGGAGGATCAACGAGGCACCGATAGGGTTAAGCACACATATGTTTCACAAGAACATATCCATCAAGCAAAATAATTGACAATCGATCATTGGATTTTGAAATATGCTGGATATTCATTCTATACTAATTATGGTGTTGCCAATTGGCACTGCATACCTAGGTTCGACTCTTTTACACCATCACTGTATAGAGACAATCAAAGCAAGTAGAATGAACGTAGATCTCACATTTACGAGAGCGAAGTTTCATCATTCAACAAGATGCCAAGCTCTTGTGATCACAATTGAAGGTGGAGGTAGATGACTTGAACAAAAACATAATACTGAGTATCAAGTTCCCCAAAGCATTTTTATTAAATTCCCAAATCTAAATCGAAAGAAATTAGCTCCCAAATCTAGAACTAGGTGAGAAGAGTTTGGGAGAGAAGAAAAAATAAGAGATGAACAGAAAAAAAAAAAAAAAAAAAAAAAACCCAAACCAACGAGAGAGGGAGGAGGAAAGGATCAGACTAGCTCAAATTCTCCCCCATGACTGAAAGTTGAAGAAGACGATGAAGAGAAAGAAGAGAGAAGAAAGCGGGAGAGGCATGAACCGTATACATGTTGTAACTTTAAAAATTTAATTTTACACGAAACTTTATCTGACATGTAAGAGCCATACTTTGTAGTAAATTTGGCACCAATGTTCTTAGTATGTCTTTTGTCTAGATACAAGCAAAGCTCTCTCTCATATAGATAATCCCAAGGCAAATTGAAATTATGACCTCTAGAGCTGTAGAGTTTGATAGAGGCGAGTACTGTTAAAGTCGAAGCCCAATCTCGCATATCCCACTTCGCCATGAGTTGGCAAGGGGCTTTGCCACCTCCTAGGAAGGTCGGGGTTCGGGGGCTACAACCCTAAAGCGAATTTTTACAAAAGGTGTCATATTCACTATAGTTTTGTAAGCTGTAAAATCTTGTTTTATATCGAAGCGATCTTTCTTGTAATTATAACTGCATGCTAATAGCAAAAGGATTATTTAGTGTTGTACCATGATTTTTCCTTTTTGATTTTGAAGGGTTTCTAAAAAAGAAGGGAGAAGTACACCCAAAATGCCAAAATTTGGCATGAAGGGACATTTAAATGATATTTTTTTTTGGGAAAAGTTGGACACTTAAATACCACTTATGGTAAATTTCATTGGAAATCTTACGTGGTAATTTTTTATTATTTTTCTCACTTACGTGGTTCATAGGAGAGCTGACTAAACAAAGAACCGCAAAAACGATGACGTTTTGGCATGAATTTGAATATAAAAATTAATTAAATTAAATTATAATTAAAAATTTTGATTTATTATTATTATTTTTTTTTTTTTTAAAGGAAGGAGGTGATTGAGGGTTGAACCCTTGCCGCCATTACCGCCTTCCCATCGTCATCAAGAAGGGTCTGCGACGGTAAGGGGGTCGGTTGGGGTTGTCGGGCCCTGGCCAAGGGATCGCGACCCCGGCCAACGAGCAACGAGGGCCCTCGAGCCCTTGCCTAGATGTAGTGCGGGACGACGGCCCTCACCCGGCCAAGCCAAGGGCCACCGCCTGTTGAGGCAACCCCCGGGCGGTGGCCCTTGGCCGGACCCAGCGAGGGCTGCCGACCCTCACTAGATTTGGGTGAGGGCCTTCCCCTTGGATCCTAGCGAGGGTTGGTGGCCCTCGCCGGTTGGGCCAAGGGTCGTTGACCCTCGCCGGATCGGGGGAGGGCTCGCGGGCCCTCGCCGCTGGCTGGTTGGCGGGGGTCATCGGCCCCCGGCTAGGGCTTGGCGAACCCCCCTCATCGCTAGCCCTTCCCGGCGGTAGGGAGGTGGTGGCGGAGAGGGCTCAACCCTCGGCCGCCTCCCTAGGCTTTTTTTTTATTTTATTTTAATATTTTTTTTAAAAATATTTTATATAAATTTACCTTTAAATTTAATTTTATTAATTTTTGTATTAATTTTTACCACTTCAGCAGCAAAACGACATTGTTTTGTATTTGTCTAGCTACATCAGCGTGCAAAACGATGCCGTTTTATACTTACTTCATTGGAAAATCGTCACGTCAGTATTTTAGTCAAATTTTATCGCCGTTGGCACTTAAATGATTTGCTTGGCTCTGATTTTGACACTTAAGCATCACTTTCTTAACTTTTGGTACTTAAATATCCCTCTGTGTCAAGTTTTGGCACTCTAGATTTCCGGTACTCTAAAAAAGAAAGTTCACGTGTCTTCTTCTTTGTTTTCTCCTCTTTTACATTTCTCGTTCCTAACATGTACTGATGTCCCATTTCCAACAACCAAAGTGAGTCATAGTGATTTAGTTCATCAAAGTATGAATATCGTGGTCAATTAGATAATTTTCATGCTTGGATCGATCATTTCGTTGCACAGGTGCAACTAAAGAGACTTTAACTTGTACGAAAGCTATGATTGAGACAAGAAACTTCGAAGCTTGCAGGCCCCAGATGAAGTCATACGAAGGCCTACAAACAACAGGAGGTTTTAAAATGTGGAGAACAAAAGTAAAAGATGTTTCTGACCATTATGTGTTTCTAGGATCGAAGTTTGGTTTTGTGTTGCCCTAGTATTGATATTACTTGTTTTGTTTTTTGACCTATTATCAACTTGTTGAATTTACCATCTCTTTTTCTAAATTACCAGCCTTAATTAGAGTAATAACTGATTTTTATCGAATTAAGTTACTAATAAGTTTTGCCATACTAACTTTTACTTGAGTCAGTTCTTTTCATTTTTCTAAATTACAAAAATCTCTTATCTTTGACAATTTTTTTTTAATCATTTACACACTTTTATTAACACCTTAAATTTATGACATATTATATGAAATTATCAACCTTTATTAGAATAACTTACCACTTTTTTTTTTATAGTTAAATTACAAACTAGTTTTGGGTGGGATAATTGTAAAATTTTTTAAACATATTATATGATGGCTAGTTCAATCTTAAACCTTTATATTATATCAATTTAGTCCTAAACTTTTTGCCAACTTGTCAATTTAGTCATTTCGGTCAATTTTGGTTGGAAATTGATGAGTTGGGCACTGCCATTTTATGTAACACGGTTGGCGCGCTTTTGCATTTTAATTTTCTTTTATTTTCTTTTTCCTTTTCCCCCTATTAAGGCCAACAAGGGTTGTCGGCCACATCGGCCCCTAAGCGAGGGCATTGTGGCCCTTGCTAGATTTGGCAAGGTGAGGGGGTAGGCGAGGTGTCTTGGTGGCCCTTGCTTGTGGAAGCCAACCATCATTGTGGCCTCGGTTAGAGAAGGGATATGTGGAAAAAGGAAAATAGAAAAGAAAAATAAAGAAAAAAGAAGAAAAAATAAAAGAAAATAAAAAATAAAAAAATGTAAAAAAGATTTGCAAAAATTGTGTTTGTCAATGCCAATCATGTCACACAGGATGGTTGGCGTTTATATTAACAATTTCCAATCAATTTTGGTTGGAAGGACAACATTGACAAATTGTCTTAAGGTTTAGGACTAAACTGGCACAACTAAAAAGTTTAAGACATAATTGGCCACTATATTATAGGTTTAGGAGTTTTTGGATAATTTTCTCAGTTTTAGATTACCCTTATTACCTGCGGTTTATTATTTTTAATTATCAAATTTTTGATAGGGTTACCATTCTTAGTCACCTTGCTTACCAACTTGTTAATTTACTAACTCTTTTTGAAATTATCAACCTCAATCAGAGGTAATCATCAAATATCTTTGATTAATAATCAACTAAGTTTGTGTTACCAATTTCTGTTTAGTTTACTTACCAAGGTTTATTTATTTATTTTTACATCATATTTTCTTATCTCCTATTGAAAAAGGCTTCTCCTGCCGTTCCTTAACTTTTCTCTTACCATTCTTACCATCACCTAAAATTTTAGCAACCAGCATGTAAAATCACTTACCTTTATTAGGTGGATTACGAGTTTTATTCCCAAATCAATAACCCAATAGAAAATTCAGTAAATTTGAAATAAAAACCAAATAAACATTAGTAAATTTAAGGCATTGTTAAGAGATGCAAATAAAAATCTGTAAATAGTAAGATCAGTTGGAAAAAAAAAAAAAGAAAAGAGAGAGCATATATTGGTAAGTAACTCAAATTATAGTTGGTAACTTCTTACTATATAATAAATGTGAGAAAACATAGTGAATCAAGCTGATTTATGTTAGTAATTTCTGAAAAAGAGGTAGCAAACATGAGGGGTTACTAACCAAGACAAATGAAAATTGGTAACTCAGCAAAAAGTTGGTAAACTAAAAAAATAAAAATAAAAATTAAAACACTGGTAACCAAAATAGAAGTATCGGTAAGTTATGCAAATAGAGTAGAAATTGCCAAATTTCCAATTAAAAAAAAATTGGGTAAGTTCATAGAAGTCTAGTTATTTTAAAAAATAAAAGTCACCGCTCTTTTTGCACTAATATATATATTTTAAAATATCAAAATTTATTGAAGTTTAACAGTGCAGAAAAAGAAATCTGTATTACTGGACATAAGGCAAGAGAATAATTCGGAATGACGACTCGGGAATTACCAATTTGAAGTTCACAACTTATGGCTTGACAAGAATTACAAATCCTGTTTGAAGAATTTCATTTCAACAGTGGTGGTCAAATTATATAGGTAAAAGAGTGTTCAATCTTAATCCCCATGCTACGTCCCCAATCATGTGAAAATCGGTAAGTTAACAAGTCTTACAAGTGTTGTGTTAACGAGCCCTTGACAAATCAAACAATAAAATGGGCTGTAATCGAGCTTTGATATACAAAATCAGAGAATATTAGAGATTCATGGCGTGTTTGTTTCATAAAAAATGAATGATTTGTAAAACTAATAGTTTGCATCGCTTACAAAAATAAACAAACGAATTTTTTTCATCGTCTACGAAAATATGTATAAATGGTTGTCAATAATAGAATATTCTTAATCGATTAATTACTTCAAGTGATATAATTAATTATTTAAGAAAATATTTTTCAAATTATTCATTTATTTTAGAAGAGAGAGCCTTAGTTTTGTTTAATTAAACATATAATGCAGCTAATTCTCAGATAGCCACTATTTGCATCATTCTATGGCTCCCATCGAGTCCTTGCATGAAGTCGAATGTTGATGAACATGGAACATCAATCATCCTGCCTGGCGAAATTTCAGGTCTCGAAAAGACTTCTCTTTCGTGGTTTTGAAAGAGTCATCAGTAACGGGTGTGAGGTGTTCGTAGAACACGTGGAACTAGATTAGAAAAAGATAGTGTGAATGCCAAATTTAGCTTGCATGTTCCTTAAGAAACATCTCAACACTTTAATGCGAAAATGGCAGTGCAACGTGCAGTTTTTGACTGTAGAGATATAATAATGCAAGACTAAAAGAACTATGTGCCATGAATAAATGATATACGGCGGCTTGGCCCTATCCACATGGACCAAGGGCCTAAGAAAAGTACTTTGAATAGCAACATATGGATGTGATCATTCGGAGATAAGTGTCGACTTATGAATCACTCAATAAGACCTCTTTCGTGTGGAACTTGAGACGTCACAAATTTCCTCAAGTGAAGTTCCATGTTAGAAGTGGCCTGTTCTGCCTAGCAATACAGTTCATTCATATCCCTTTTGCTATCCTAGAAGAATGCCAAGAGGACATCTAGTCAGCACCCTCTTTCTCTTGCGATCGCTTTGTCTAGTCCATCCGTGATTCATACAACTATTGGAGCCCTCTTATTTCCTCGGTCACTCGATGAATCTCACACCTACTAGAAGGGTCATGTTCTAGTATCATCTATAACAATTTGGCTTGATCCACGTAAGATTAAGCTTTTACAAGGAGTATTCCCTCCCTATTTGATGTGTTGCCAGATTCATTCATGTTTCATTTGCCATTCTAGAAGGATCCAAGAGATCACTCCATCTAATCCATTCATGAATCATACACCTCCTAGAAGGGTACTACTTACGTACCATTACTCACAATCTAGCTCTGTTTATATAGCCCAACTCTCTAGAGGGAATATTTTGAGTAACCATATGTAATAGTAACAATTTGGAAGTGGGTATTAATTTATGAATTACTCAATATGGCCTCTTCTAATTGATGTAGGATTTCTTTTTTGGCTAGAAACCGATATAGAATTTAAGATGCCACAAGTATTATAGTTTTACACATGAGATAAATTTTTCCTTTTAAGTTCTTGTGGATAATCAATTTTTTTTAATTAGTATACAAATCGAGTTATAACCATGCATGCCCTCTCTATATATCAATTCGAACAAAATCATTGTAACATCAACCTGTCACGCCGTTCAAATGTTAAAACACTCATTTGTCTGGCAACTTGGGCTTAGAGTAGTGGATAACGAACTAAAGTAGGATTCAAATGAAAGAAACTCATGCATGAGCTGGTGAACTGATTATTATTTTCGAATCGAACTAGTGCTCTTTTCGCGCTCAGATAGCGTTAGTTTCAATGATTACGCTCAAATCTTGATCTGCATCGTCATGATTACGCAACCCAATTCTCACTCGTCCACCCAGAACGGCCGAACATATCACTTTCAACCCCTACCACTTTTGCAAATTGGCATCAAAACCCCTTCTTTTTCTGGGGTCCTTCACGTAGATATTTGTCCCCATCAGGCAATTTAAATTTCCCCACTATATGCTGCGCTGTCCTTTTTCACCGCCCCTCGTCACATCAATCCCTTCCCTATGCTACAGCTATTACATGCTCGTTCGTTTTCCTCCAAAGAAAAAGTAGCATTATCATCGTCGTGTTCAAACATAAAGGGACACATGGACAGTGATCGCAGCTAGAGGTCACTTCGACCCAGAACTGTTGATTGCTTTAGTTGGTGAGACCTTTTGAAATGATGAGTCCGGGGGGAAAGAGAAGACACGGAGTTGGGGCTGGTCATGGAGTGCACGAGACATCGACGCGTAAAAAAAAGGGTTAATTCAAGCAAGGTCAAACGTACGAAAGGAGATCACATTTACAACCTGCGCCCGCTAGGGCGTCCGAATCTGGAGTTTTACAGAAAGTTAAAAAGACTCATGATCATGCATGCATGCTGGATGAAACTTGTCATGATGACTTAAGCTATTCCTCGAAGACGTTTTTCATAGTTCCTCCGAAAAACCCTTGAAAGCGTTTCTGGGTTTTACGAATAGGGAATGTGTAGTTCAGCTACTTCAAAATTGGACTCGTTGCCTATGTTTGATCCCTGTGTGGATGGGTTGATTGCCAAGAAAAAACCCCAGTTGAATGTGTAATTCTGTTTGGCCGAGAGTTTAGTAATATCACTTGATTTGAGTTTGATTTTATGTGACTTCATGCAAAGAAGAAATTCTACTCCCAGGCAAGAAGATCGATAGCTAATAACTGACCCTTGGGTACACTGAGAATTTGAGACAAGCAATTGATATTAATGACAAGTTACTCAGATATTCGATCATGAACAAGTGGAATTGGACAATTCTTGATGACAAAGAAGCTCAATTCTCCGTATACACCACCAAGTACGAATAATTTCATTGGAACAAAAGGGACTTATCTTCGTCCTGTACATGAGATCTAGCTCTTCTCAAGGAGCAGTTCCACTTTGAAAAAAAAAAAAAAAAAAAAAATATATATATATATATATATATATATAATATTTATATCATATAAGAAAATAATGAAACCAAAAAATTAGTTCGAATGTCATGCATCCGCTCTCGGTCATCAAAATTCGATTGCTTTCAGCTCCTTATCCCATTTTTATATCATCGCAAATTGCCAAACTAATACGCAAACTAGAGATTCGGACGAAACCTGAAGTTTAGTTGCACATCATCATCATCGAGAGCTGTTTCTGTGCTCTTGTCTTTTAGCGCAATTTTTTTCGCTGGTACGAATGTTTTATTTATATTAGATTCCTGTCGACAAACTCGTCACGAACCTCAAAAATAACCAAACCAAACTCTCAGATTGGATTCTCCGTCGCACTCAAAGTAGGGGTCTGTCTCTGATTTGGTCCTACCTGAGAAATGATGCATAGACCCTTATCGGTCGAATTCCCAAGCTCCTGAATTAGTCATTTTGGTTCGTGATTGACTCCGGATTTTCCGAACCGAAAACTACATGTCACTAGGCTTGGTTCCCGACTTTGAACTGACCCATTAAATAACTCAAGCAAGAACTTGATTTCAATGAATTCGACAGTAGTCAATTTTTCCTGTGTCATAGATTAGTAAATCTTATTAGATCGAGTCCAATCTTACCAAGAAGGGTTACCACATAACTAAACCCCAGCAATCAAATATGTTCCGCTGTCCCTTACTCGGGTCTTGAGCATAGGGTTGGGGGGGGGGGGGGTGAATAGTGAAAAGGTCTTTGCAACACATTTGATGAATCTATCATCTCCCCAAACCACTTGTGCAGATTAAAGCCTAGTTTTGAATGGAAAAGATCATGAGTCGAGCATATATTCTCTCAAATATCTTGTAACAAGAACACAAAGTTAATTGACGTCAATGTAACACAATACTGTGTTTGATGATGGCATGTTTATATAGAGAAAGTGTCTCATACATCATATTTAGAAACTAACAAAGTCACCATTCACAATCTCCAGAATCGAAATATAAAAAGTGGGTTTCCTTCTTACTTGTAGTAGCATTTAATCACGTTATTAAAGAATGATTGACTTCATGCTCTATGTAAATAATATATCTGCTACATAAGATCCATTATTTAAATTTAAAATTTAAAAGCTACTCAGAACCTTGAATTATTATATATATAGTGAAATGAATATCATAGAGTAATTAGCATTTTTTTTTTGGTGATCGAGGATCCGTCAGAGTTTGCCCTTGTAGGCTTACGCCAATTTGGGGTCTCACGGGCCTCCACGGTGGAGGCCCAATAGTGACTATACCTCAAGAGAAACTGACTCAGCAATCCACCGCCGGGGCCCTTGGCTTTAATTGCTAACAACGCAGGGTTTTGAACCCTTGAAGGGTCATTAATATTAACCTTGTAAAATGATGATAAACAGAAATAAATAAGAAGCTGACCCACCGCCGGGCCCCCCGCTTTAATCACTAACAATGTAGGGTTTTGAACCCTTGAAGGGTAATTAACATTAACCTTGTAAAATGACCATAAACAGAAATAAATAAGAATAATGTATTTGTGTTTCCGGATTATAAGAGAAGGGAAAAATTACTGGCAAGAAGAGGGATCAGCCCAAATCATCCAACTCTTATCTCTTGTTGCCTTAAAAAGACATGCAGCGTCAGCGCTTGCCTTTCCACTCGACATATCATATCCCTCCAAGAACCGCCGCTCTCTCTCCCTCTTCCTCTTTCTCTCTCCCCCTCTCTCCCCCTCTCTCTATATATAGACGTGTGGATTTCAATCGGAGAAATTGGTAAAGAAAGGCAAGATCATCAAGAATTACCATACATAGGATAATCCGCAGTTGCTCAATTTTGCTAGTTTTGGCTTGTGACCATGAGAGATGTAAAGGAAAAGGAAGAAGAAGATGATGGCAAGATGCTGAATCTACCACCTGGATTTCGGTTCTCGCCGACAGACGAGGAACTTGTCCTTCACTTTCTGCATCCCAAGAAGCAGCAGGCCTCTCTGTCTCCTCTCTATGCTCACATGGTTCCTGATCTCAAGTCTCACCACCATGATCCTTGGGACCTCCATGGTAAGCGACAGAGAGCAACTTTTGCTTTATTATCGTACATATAGTTGCTTAGTAGGATGCAGTGCCCTAGCTAGAAGAAATTCTGGATAAAGAGGTATAGAAAAATTAGCTCTGATTGCCCTAATACATCTTATGATGAGCTTGTCAAGATCTTGAAGACGAGACTTGTGAGAGTAAATGGTTTTTCCTTAAGTCACATGATTATCAAAAGTAACTTAGCAAAGATTTGCCGTGTTAATATCGTAACAGGGATATCATCATATATGATTTGCTGTAACAGAAAGTCTTTTATCAGTTCCACTTCGACAACTGAAATTAGATTTTGAATGCACAGGAAAGGCACTGTCGAATGGATCCCACTACTTCTATTTCAGCAGAATGACGAACAATCGAATTACGGAAAATGGGTACTGGAAAGATTTAGACATGGAAGAGCCAGTGTTTGGTGAAGCTGGAGAAATTATAGGAATGAAGAAATCTCTGACTTTCCACATTGGAGAGGCTCCAACAGGTCAAGAGACAAACTGGGTGATGCAGGAGTATCATCTCGTGTCCTTCCATCAATTGGCTAATTCAACACAAGTGAGTGCAAATATTCCTCAGAAATGTTGAAAGTTAGATTGTCAGTTAATCTATCTTTGAAAAGCTTCACGAGACTTTGTCCATCGTACACCATGTGTAAAAGAGTTTCGCTTGCAACACATTTTTCACTCACGTTGCCTGATTTTGATTTCGATATTTGCTGTGGTAAGCTGTCGGATTTTCTTTTTGCAACCAAGGCAATTTGACTGTAAACTCGGACTTATTTCTCAAGCAAAGTGCTAATATGGAGGCAACAGAGCATATGGTCCAAGTAGAGACCACCCCAGCCCGAGATATAAGAAAATTTTTAAAGGTGGCATCCACTTGGACTGTACATGTCAGCTCTATATGGGTCGCCATATCGACACTTTGCTAGAAATTTCGTTTTTTTTTTTTGGTCGGAGCTAGAAATTTCGTTGGATTCCAGTCGAAATGCAACAAATATAAAAAGAAACGAAAATTTAATGCATGTCCTGCAACCGAATCAAAGTCCAGTGACCTGTTTGCAGATGCCCCCAATTGCAGTCATCGCCAGTTAAATATTTCTGGTTTATGGGCATGTTGACAGAGCGTAGTATCAGAGCTCAAATATGATTCGATATTGATTAAATTCTTGAGTGCTTGCTTGGAAATTTTAGAATGAGTTGTCAAATTTTGTTGTACACAGGAACCCGGTTCGCTGGTTCTGTCTCGAGTTCATGAAAGCAAGACAAGTCATGGACAAAGCTTATGCTCGGGACGAGATGCGGATAGTGAGACTGATCTCTCGTACATGGACGAGATGTTTATGTTATTAGACGAGGATCTTGATGATATAAGTTCGGGAGATTAAGTATGCATGTCTGTATCGTACATTCGAACATATTCATACCCATGACATGTACATAAACTATACGAGGCATCTTGCCGACTATCATCAGCGTGTCAGCAAGTTAATTTAGTGGTTGTACATTGCTGTGATGTAATTATATGGCCTTCTTATTTAAAATTCTGCCCTAGCCTAACTTACACTATTGAGCTAACCATTGTTTAGTTTGTCTATCGAAATGATTGATTTGCTGTTTCACTTTTTCTCAACCGATAGTCTTCGATAGGCTAGTCATTTTGTTAGGTTACTTTTGTTCTTTTCCCCTTACCTGAACATGTTACATGTGAATGATGTATATATGACTAAATGGTGACGATCATCGGGCGAATATGTACTCAATTTCAAGATCAATGCAACCTAAGACGTGGGCAAATATTTACTGGCCAATTTACCTTTAATATTCAAAAGTAAAAGTAATATTTATGTTTTTCACAAAGATCGAGAAAAGATTATTTTTTCAAATATTTGAATACCCTAAAAGTTTTCAAATGTTTAAGATTAACGAGAGTCAAACTGTTAGTTTCAATAATTTCATTGAAAAAATAAAATTAAAAATCAGCATGTATGGAATATCTTCTTAATGGTGCATCTGTGACCAAAACTCTCAACAAACATCGAATATCTTGTCGAATCAAAAACTCTAAAAGAGCTTTTTGGCACGCAAAGCTCATTACCTTTAAAGGAAAAACGTCATGGATTGAATAAGTACCACGAGCTCAGTGTTTTTGATTAAAGATGATGGACGAGAACTCCCCATTTAATGGAGTTCTTCCATCAAATTGAAGCCAAGAACCTAAGAGTCAAGAACACACAAGCATTTAATATCTTCTTGTTAGTGCATCTACTAAAACATTAGTTTTGCTAGGTTTATATTTCAAGGCGAAATAAATAATTAAAATTTTTTTACCCGGTTGGCATATCTTGAATTGAGATTGTGTTGGCTACTAATATATGGAGAGCATCATGATTCAACTGAAGAACAAACTGTTTAGGCCACTATTTATGACTGTAGTAATCAAGAGCTCTCATGATGGCATAGAACTCTTTGCGAGGAAAAGTTCTTCCTTAACCCCATTAATTTCTCACTAAAAAGATTTTTGGGCTTGTAAAAGAACAACACTGATGCCAACTCCACTCACATCACATTCTACATCAAATATTTTATCAATACCTAGAAGGGCAAGGACAAGAGACCTATAAAGATTTTGTTTGATGATTCAAAGACACCATAGTAGCCTTGGACCATTCGAAAGATCTCTTGCTCATGCATTTAGTAATGGGAGCCATGATGGCGTTGAAATTCTTCATAAGTCACCGCTAGAAAGAGGGAAGACCATGGAAGCTCTTTACATTAGAAATGGACTTAGGGATTGGCCACGTCTACATCAATTCCACCTTGGATTGATCAATGAAGGTCCCATTTTTTGTAAAATTCATAGTGAAGGAATTCAGTGCTTGAAGATAAGAACCGACGTTTTTCCATCTTAGTGTAGAGCTGTTGTTTCATCAAGACTTTGAAAACTTGTCTTAAGTGAGAATAATGCCTTTCCTCCCTCCCACTATACATGAAAATATCATTAAGATATACAACCACAAAGGAACCAATAAAAGGACAGATGACTATCTATAAGTCTCATGAAGGTGCTTGTAGCATTAGATAGTCCACAGGACATAACTAGCCATTCAGAGTTCCTCTTTGGTTTTGAAGGCTACCTTCCATTTGTCCCCTTCTCTCATTTCGATCTAGTGATAGTCACTCCTCAAACCTATTTTGAAGAATACGGGAGAATTATATAATGCATCGAGCATTTCATCAACTTTAGGTATGGACTACCTATACTTATTGGTTATGCTGTTGGTGGATCAACTATTTACATACATTCTTAAAGAACCATCTTTTTTGGGCACAAGTAAGGCTGAAATCAGACAAGAGTTCATGTATTCCTTTACATATCCTCCTACAATTAGCTTATTCATCTACCTTTGTAACTTCTTGATTTCCTTTGGACCACAATGATAGGCGACCTTGTTAAGGAGAGAAGCACAATGAAGTAAGTTGATTTGATGCTCAATTCCCTTCAAGGGAGGTAACTTTCATGGTAAATCCTCTTGAAACTCATAAATTCATTCATTAAGGAAATTTTTCAGGTTCAAAGGTCTTTCTTTCTCACTTTTTTTTTGGCTGTCAACCATAAGAAAGGCAAAAACAATCTTTGATTGCAAATGGCTCTCTCAACCAATGTTTAATTCAAGAAAAAGGTTTTCTTACTTGTGTTTCAAATTCTAGGCCAATTTTTGTGGGTTATGAATGGGACATAAAGATACAAGGGTGATGTGTCACACCTCGATCCTCCAAGCGTGTGCCCATTCCTCAGTGGTCGATTAAATTACGACATTCCAGGAAGCATTGCCAACCTATTCATTTTAATGCACATGCGGAAGCGAACTTACTAATCCCCTAACAGAAATATACATGGGATAGGAAAGCATGACAACTAATTTCAAATCAAACACCCAGTTTTTATAAACAATCTGGTTTACAAATGGCGGTCAGCTCTAGGGTCTAAGTACATGAGGTCTATCTCTAAAAAGAACTTGAGCCACTCATGCTCCTGACCATTCTGCCACAAGCTCCCGGTTCTTCACCCTAGGGACTTGAAAATGTTAGCACACGACGAGGTGAGACAACATCTCAGCAAACCCACCCCCTAAACTCCGACTAAGAAGAAAATATGCCCCAAGGGCTACCTAAGCACAAGCATAAATCAAAGGACTTATTTTTGCCTCAGTTTCTTCTTGCAAGTCAATATAATTCAAATACTCAACCATTCAATTCATACCAAATCAATTCAAGCCATCGATCAACCGAATTACTCAATTCGATACATTCAATACCATCTATAAACTCGATTGATTCGAACACTGCTGACCTAAGCTGAAATAGATGGTTTAGCTCATCGAAGCTAATAGATATATCCATATATCATTGCTCACCAAAGTTGATGTTTATATTGCTCACCGAAGTTGCTATATCAATTATTGCTCACCAAAGCTGTTATAGATCCATATTGGTGTTAATGCTCTCCGAAATTGTTATAGATCTATATTGCTCACCTAAGCTGATCAATACTCACCTAAGTTGAACTACGATAATTTACTCCCGGCCAAGGATTTTGTGCTTTGTACATCAATTCCTCAATTAAATACCCAACTTGGCCTAATTTTATTGTGTTAAAATGTACTCAATAAAAATAACCGTGTGTGGGTACACGGTCGGCTTGAGCCAAAAATATAATATTTTTATTTTAGAAAATCCCACTATTTATACAGTGTCTGAAAACATTTTTGGCGTTGTAAATCGATGCCCTGGTAATTTCTAATTAATTACTGAAATTATTCAATTATGGGATAATTACCCAAAATTACAAACAACACTCAATTTGTACAATCTAGCATTCAATTAAATAAACCAATCACACTATTGCAATTAGCATGAAATTCCGATCACTGGTTATCTCGGTCTAATTTTCGGAAAATATTAATTAATTAAATAATTACCAAAATTAATTAATTAAATACCACTAAATGCTATAATTGTAAACTTAGGTCGGAAAAACCCAATTAAATATCGAGATGGGCCCGGAAAATTTCCAAACCTATCTAGATAAATACAACGGCTTATTTACTTGCTAATTACACTACTCTAACCACCCAACATGCATAAACGAGTAATTAAATCACTAATCCATCCTAATTAACCACTAATCCCCTAATTAACTTAAAATAATAAACCCTTAAGCATAATTAACTCTAAGTATAGTTTAATGAGTAAACTCATCGGATTTGTGAGCCGGTGAGTCCACGGCGACGGCGACGCGTAGATGGACGATAAACTCCGAAGCGGTGGCACCAACGGGGACCAAATCGAGGTTGAAATCGGCCCCGCAAAGCTCACGGTTGAGCTGGGTTTTTGCTTTTGCGTTGCAGGTCTTGCTGGTCATGACTTCGAGAGACGAGGACATGGGCTGGACATGCATGGGCTGAGTTGCAGACGTCGATGGAAGCAAGAGAAGGTCGTGGGGTTGGATTGATGGAAGTGGGGCTACAGGCATCCCTTTGTTGGGCTGTTCAGTGAGGGGGGGGGGAGAGATCGTGGGCGCTGTTAGTTGGAGGCACGTAGACGTGCTAGCATGAAGGCCCGCAGTCCACGGGCTATTGAAGTTGACTGGCGAGGTGTCAGTTGCAAACTTCGGTGGAGGAGCTACCTCGAAGGAAAGAAGACCAAGCTGCAGGGAAATGGGGGCAAAAGATGGTGGAGATGGCAGAGAAAGTGCAGGGGGAAAATGAAAGGGGAAGAGAAGTCGCCAAGGGGGTGTCGATGGAGTGGGTGCGAGCAAGAGAGAGAGAGAGAGAGAGAGAGAGAGAGAGAGAAGAAGAAGACCTCGGTGCTTTGCTGGCAGAAGAGGAAGAGATAAGGGGGGTAAAGGGTGTCGGCCAAGGGGAAACGAACGTGTAGAAAAATAAAAGAAAAGGGAGAGAGAAGGAATGTCGACCAGGGGGACCCCTTTCATGCGTGGGCTTCGAACAAAGAGAGAGAGACATGCTCAAATAGGAGAGGGGAATGCAGCTGGCATCTCAAAGCTATGGATGGGAGGTTTGAAGTCAACAAAAATATCTTGAATGGGTGTTTAATCATCCTCAATTTCAGCTCACCTTCAACCAACAAAATCAATTGATCACCCAAGGCCAATTTCTACACCAATCTGTCCCAATTGAAGTTCAAATGAAGACCAAAATGTAACAGCCCCTCAAGCCTACGAATTTTCTCCAATTGGACTTCCATTTCTTCATCCATTCCTCCAATTTGACGTCCAAATTTGTTGAGGAAGAAGCCCACACAAGTTCCACAACTTCCCTTCGCCAAATAGCTCACTAAGGAGGCCAAATGTACCTTCAATTTGGCTCATTTGAATTCTCGTTCTTTTCCAAATCGTCCGAATCAATTTTCCGTAAAAATCCCAAACTCGTCGAAAATTCCTCGAAAGATTAGTCGACATTCTTAAAATAAATTATGACCTAGCAGCATTTTCTATTTTTGAAATCGGGTTCAAATCGCGGTTAATTTCAATTGAACGCGATTTTAGTGTGAACTAACCTACCGGGTAACTTTTAGGAATTTTTAGTGTAATTGACCCATGGTCGATTTTCTTCGAACCACAACACCTCTTCAACATATTGGCAACCATCGGTGGTCGTGAAAATCTTGAGGTTTTAGCTACGGATACATGGTACCAAAACGACATAAAAATTAGTCTAGTACTGATCAACGAGAATTTTGCAATTCGGTGGAATCACCCACGTTTAGCCACACATCTCAGTCGAACCAACCTATCTCTGATCTCTAATCGATTTTTAAATATGCCGTAATGACCTTTGTAGATGAGCATGGTTGAGTAGTTGCAATCTGGTTGAATTCTCAAATCTATTGCGTTAAAATCCCTTAACGGCTTCACTGGATAGTGGCCATCCCAGAGAATAGCACTATAGGTGTGTCGATGAAAAGCCCAACTTATCCAATCGAAATCAGAATCTGAAAATCAAGATGTCACATGATGTATTTCTGTCCCTTGTGAAATGAGTAAGTGCTTTTATATGTCTATCATGCACAACTTTCTTATCAAATTGTCAAGGACCACGCAACAATGAAGAGTATGCATCCACATAAGTAACATCATATAGAACCTAATCTTGGTGACTTTTACCAATTGAAATTGATACAAGAACTTGTTCTTGGAGGTCAAGCCATTGAAGATTGTACACTTGAGGATGTTGAGAAGTGTGTAGCTTCAACTTTTCTATCTAAGTTGTGGACGTTACATTGGTGCATCTCCTACCATCGATAATCAATTTACACCACCTTCTCGTTTATGGCACAACGGGTTCTAAAGATGTTCTTCCTTTACTCTTTCACCTTTGGAGCAACGCCCTCTAGATAATCAGCAAGTCATCTTCATTAGCTTGTTCCACAATCTTATCTTGCTCTTTGAATTTGAATTCAATCTGATCTAGACCTTGCTCAACTTCTTGAAGCTCCAAGTCAATTTTCTTCATTACTTTTGAAAGGTTATGATCCTCCGGTTAGGACTTTCAACTTGCAAATGTCCATAACCATGATACTTGAAGCATTTCCAATTTGTGCCTCAAAAAATTTTGTGGTATTTTTTGATAAATCTCATGGACTTCTCTTTTTCTTTGTCCTTCTTCAAAGTATTCTTAGTCATGTTAGAAGAACCCTTAAAGAAGAACGTCCCCTTTGTTGAAGGTTTCACTTAAAAACTATTGCCACTCTTTTTCTCTGTCTTTCTTCAAAGTATTCTTAGTCATGTTAGAAGAAGAACCCTTAAAGAAGGACGTCCCCTTTGTTGAAGGTCTCACTGAAAAACTATTGTCACTCTTTAGTTTTTTTCTCCACTTTTATCTCCAGCTTGCAAACATCTTCAAAGAATCAATATGGTTAAAACTCAACGAAATTTGTGATCTCCCTATTCATCACTTTGAAGAAGCAAGCAATGATTTGCTCTTGTATTTTTGGAGGAGTTGTTCAAACTCCTAATATATTCTTCAATGTTGATCTCATGTTACTTGAGAGAATTCAGCTTGAAAAATAGATCTTGCTTGTAGTTGTCAAGCAAGTCATAAGCTTCTTGAATTTTTCCCAAGAATTGACTCTACCTTTTCCTTCCCTTATTCTTTGATTTTGTAGGTTTTCCCATTAAAGTAAAGCATACTTTTTGAACTTAAGAATAGCAATAACATCATATTTCATCCAAGTATAACTTGATGTCAAATATTCATTCAATAGCATTCAATCAATCAACAAAGTCATTTGACTTGAGATTACCTTCAAATTTAGGCACCTAGACTTTGAGTTTGTGGTCATTATCCTTTGTGCCTTCCAGTTCTTCTTTTAACTTGATAATTCAAATATCTAGAGTTGTCTCTAGTGTTGTTGGATTTGTCATTGGTGTTTATATTGGGTTTGACATTAGCATGGCATGGACGATGAACCGAAGGTCTCTGTAGCTATTCTTGTCTCACTTGATTCTCTAGGAGAATGAGGCTTTGCTCCATTTGTCGTTGGAGATCTTGTAAAGCATGGTTATGCTTTTCATTGCGGGCTTGTTCCAAATTTAAGCCTCTAAGAACTGGTTTATCATTATTTTAGAACACAAATATATAAGATAGATGATATAAGAAATCATTCAAAATGAGTTCAACCTTAAAGCACAAGTACTAACTTCATGCACGGTGAAAATTAAAGGATGATAAACGTATGATGGATAAGTGTATGAAAATGTGTTTTGAATGAAGTAAGGTTGAAATTAAAAAGTTCACCACCAAGACATAAAAGGACAATCCACCAACTAAGGATGGAGAACTCAAGGTTCACAACCAAAGTGAATTTAATAAGAAAACTCTACCAGAAACCCTACGTGGAAGTTTTTTTATTAATTTTGCTCACCTACGTGGCTTGTTGAAGAGCTGACTCAGCAAATAAATGCAAAAATGACGTTGTTTTGGCGCGGATTGGAATTTTAATACAAAATTAAATTAAATTAAATTATAAAAATTAAAAATTTAATTAAAAATTTTAAAAAAGGAAGGGCTTGGTGACCCCAGTCGACTGTCCCCCACCGTTGCTGACCCTTCCTAGCGATTGCGGGGAGGCAACTGCGGAGAGGGCTCATCACTCAGCCGTGTGCTTCCTCCCTCATTTTTTTTTTTTGAAAATTTTAAATGTTTTAAATAAATTTGGTTTTAAATTAAATTAAATTAATTTTTATATTAATTATTTACCACATCAGTAGCAAAATGATGTTTTTTTGCACTTATCTAGCTACGTTAGCGTGCAAAACGACGTCATTTTGCATTTGTCTCGTCGGAAAATTGCCACGTTTGTATTTTGGTGGATTTTTTTGTCGCTGACACTTAAGTGATTTATTTTGCTCCAATTTTGACACTTAAGTGTTCCTCTGTGCCAAGTTTTGACACTCTAGGTGTCCGACACTCCTTGTTTTGGGTAAAAAAATGAAGTTTTTCATTATCATTTACTTCATGCTATTGGGCTGAATTGTTTGGTCATTAACATGGTATGCCTGTGTATAGAATTGAGTAGAGAAGTTTCTTGTGGCTTAGAAAGGTTGGGTTCTATTATTTAGTTGTTGCAAAAAGGATTTAATCATCAGTAGGACATTAGGGATTTATCTTAGACTATCTCTTTTCTTATAGCTACTATTCTCTTTTACTTTGTTCTAATTTGTGAACTCGCCCTTTTTGCTTGATTTACTAGCTGGCAAACATAGTTACCATCTTTCATGCCTCATAGGAATGTAGTTTGGTGTTATTAGATATGATACTTTATATGTCCTTAGGGAAAAAACCTCACTATAGTAAACATGTTGTAAAACTTACATTAGGATGTTTTGTTTATATCTTTGATTAGTTCACTGCAAAGACATCGCTCTTTTACCTAGGAAGAACCATCTAGCTTCCCCCTCCCCCTCACTATTTGAGTGCCTTGTTAGTGATTATCAACGGGCTTCATAATGTTTACTACATTGAGGATTTGATTTTAGGATAACGTCTTTCTAGCTTAGGATGAAGTTCGAGTTATTAGGAGTATATTGTTTATAATAGGTTCAAATGAAGAAGATACCTAATTGTTTTTTTTTTTTCATGTAGATATAGAAATATGATTGAATGGATGCATGAGTATTTTGTATACCCAATGTATGTATTCACATACATTGAAAAGCCGTTTGTGTTGTCTTTGAAACAATTTGTGTTGTCCTATGCGTTTTTGGCTCTTCTAGTATTACCCCTCCAGTATTTCACCCACATTTTGTATTTCATGATCCGTGTACTCAAATTTAAGTGGTGGTAATGGGTGCTGTTGCAACACTTATGACAGTTATCACACTAATTTTTGGATGATTATAATCATTCTAAGAACCACATACCAAGAGAGCCTTGTGTAAATTGGGATTACAAGAGAGAGTTGTATATGGATATCAAACATAGATGGTGTGGAATGCTGTTTTAGAGCTCTATAAGGTACTTAGTGCAAGTAACATGTTGCGTTCTATTGTAAATGTATTATTAGGGAGCAAGTTATGGTATTTTGCCATATTATTGAACATAATTTGAGGTTTAGAGTAATAGATGGAAGCGAAGTTGGTGAGCTGTATGATAGGCAACTATCTGTTGTGGTTCGGAGATGACTCAGTTGTTAGTTAGTATGCCCTCGAAACTTTATGACAGCTTTTTTTGTACACATTCACTTGCATCACATACACAAGTGCTCTTTGAACTGTGCAATAAGGTTACCCATAACAAGGCTCTCCCACTTGAGTTACCTTAGCCCCAGGGCCATGCTATTTAATAATATTGGAAAAATTAAAAATCGTCATGCAAGCAAATTTGAAATTATACAAATATGAGGTGAAAAAGATAAGCAATTCAACTCCTCTTGAGATAAGTCTAGTCAAAATTTTATCCGTATTTTAAGGTATAAAATTTGGAAAGAAAAAAAAAAGTCTTCATACATTGCTTGAGAAGTTTTATTAGTTTTTGGTTGGTAGTTATGTTGATTATTTTAGGATTGTGTCTTAGCAATGGATGGAACTCTTGTACATGCATTGATTCCTCTTGAAATTCAAAGAAGATTTCGTGGTTGGAAGGATGGAACAACACAAAATGTATTAGCCACTATTACATTGACTTGAGAATTTCTTATGTATTAGCCAGTGCACATGATTTGTGTATTTTATCTGATGCACTTTGAAAGTTGGATGGATCGAACATTCTAGAGGTAAGAAAATAGAATTTATACATAATGTTTGAATTGAGCTTAGTATCTTAGTAATAAACTTATTTATAACTTATAGTAAACTATTTGTTGATGCTTGTTGTGGAATTCAAAATGGCATCATCTCTCCATATCGTGGTGTTAGATATCATTAAAAGGAGTTCAGTGATTGCCCACCTGAACTTGAGAAGGAACTATTGAATTTGCATCATTCATTTCTAAGAACTACCATCGAAAGAGTGTTTTCAAGTATTGGATTCCAAACCTTTTTGGTCTTTTGGAACACATGTCAATGTTATCTCTACTTGTTGTATTATTCACAATTTTATCATGGGATTGAAGGTAATTGCAAATTTGAAGAATATATGGGTTGTTAAAGCAATGCATGCTTAGGTGGTGAGGACTTGAAAATATTTTCCCTGATCTTTTTAAGATTTCATCTAAGCACTAGAAAATACTGTCATTCTCTTGGAAATTGACTTCTAGGAAAACATTTTTTTTAATAATGCTACATTTTCTTTGTTCACTTGAGGAGGAAACCTCATCTATTAACAAATTCAAAAATGAATTTATACATTTAAGAATTCACCTCTGTTTATACAGGAACAATGACATAGAAATCAACCAAAACATTAAAGATATAGGAACGAGATAATGCATTTAGAAAACATGGGAACTCAAATTTTCACTTTCCAACCTAGCAATTCAACCACCAGCCATGCCCTTCAATCTGCATTCACTCTTCACTTTTGAGAACCTTCATCTTGGGTGTTTTGGGACCTACCGCATCATGTTGCGGCCGAAATTCGCCTCTGTTTGCACGATCAATAGATAGGCTTCTGATTAATCGATAGGGGACCTTGAGTAAGGTTTTGCATTGCGATCGACAGGATTCCTAGGCTTTGGTGCTCTCCCGCATCAATTATCCCCCAAACTAATTCTTGCCAAACGAAATTCGAAATCAAGCTTATAATGTCTCTCCAACCATGAAAATACTAAAATTTCACTAATACCCTCCCAAGAGCTGCTTGTCATAGTATAGTACAGTCCTTGTGCCTTTTCTTTTGGCGTGATCTAGCATGGAGATTCGACCTTTTGCATGGAATAGATGCCATGACACGTCATCTGCCCCCACCGCCGAGCCACCCGGGGGGGCGTATCCTGCCCCTGCTTCCAAAAGGAGGATCGTCTCCTTCCTCCCGGCGGACTCCCGAAATCTCCGTCATCCTCTCGCCGTACAGTCCTCTCTCTCTCTACTCCGACCGTCCTCGCGGGCATCGGCTCCCATGGCTCTGTGCAGGCGGAAGCCTCGCGGCGCCCTCGAGCACGCCGCGTCCCAGTTCGAGCTCCTGAAGCGGAGCCGCCCGGCGCTGTCTTCCTTGATCGGCCCGCCGAGGTCTGCAGCAGCTCCTTCTTCTTCTTCCTCTTCTTCTTCGCTGTCGAAGTTGATCTGCCGCTCGCGCGCCGACTGGGTCAGCAGGACGCCGCGCTACTCCCCTCGCCGCTTCTAGTCGACCGTGGCCGAGAAGCTCCTGCCGTTCGCCAATGGCGTCGCCGGCAATCTGGTAAAATTTGATAACTGCGATGGCAACTTAGAGGTGTTAATTCATGAGGGCATGCTTCGTTTGGTCGCTTTTCATGCTTCTGAGAGATGATCGCTTGGTGGAACGCGATCCAGCTTGGTGATAATTTATGTTTATTCGCGCAACCGAGAAATGCAAAAGATCTTGACTTTGCACCTCGGGCGGGTTTGTCTTGTTCAAATAAGTACAGTATGACGGGTGAATATGTCTGGTTTCGTGTCCAATATTCTTCAGCAACCATGGGAACTGGTGTATGTATGCCCATAAGATATCTGTCTATGTAGTTCTCGGGGTGACTCCATTGATCTTGAATGTGTCTGCATAACCGGTATTTTCGCCTATCCAATTTGATATGGCGATGAAAGTGGAAAAGGGCACTCTTTATGACCACTAGGTAGAATGTAACATTGCCACTCTACTTTGAAGCTTTACTCCTTGGAAGACTGCAAAAGCTCGGATTTCAGTTCTCATTAACAATTTAGACTTCACATTTTGGTGTGCATTAGCCAATTCACCAGATGTTTGGTTTGGACAGACAATGGACTTTCCTGGTGGTAAAGTTGCATTCACATCTAAGATGAGCTTCATATCTGAGTCTCCCGAATAAAGGGCACAGTGCTAGAGGGTACTAGATGAAGATGGCCAGCCACTAGTTCACAGCAGCTTCATACAGGTATTGCTTGCTTTAGAGGTCACTTCGACCCAGAACTGTTGGTTGCTTTAGTTGGTGAGACCTTTTGAAATGATGCGTCTGGAGAAAGAGAAGACCCAGAGTTGGGGCTGGTCATGGAGTGCCCGAAAGATCGACGCGTAGAAAAAGGGATGATTGACGCAGGGTCAAACGTACGAAAGGAGATCACGTTTACAACAAGAGCACACTCCACCTGCGCCCGCTAGGGTGTCCGGTTCTGGAGCTTTACAGAAAGTTAGGGCCTGCATGGAAACACCCATTGTTTTTGTTTTTGAACAATTTTTTTTTTTTTTTTTTTATTTCTGAAAACAAAAAAAACAGAAACGCATTTGATTACGCTTCTGTTTTTTTGTTTGTTTTTTGTTCCTGAAACAAAATTGAAACAAAAAAAAAGAAAAAAAAAGCTTTTTTTGTTGAAACACTTAAACAATTTTGAAGAAACACTTCTTCTTCTCTCTTTCTTTCTTTCTTTTTCTTTTTTTTTTTGGTCGGTCGCCGGCCTCGGTCATGGATGGGCGAGACTGCCGGCCCCGTCGGCCGGCTCGTCGCCGGAGGCCGGTGACCGGCCGAAAGAAGCCAAAAAAAAAAAAAAAAGAAAGGAAAAAATGAAAAATAAAATAAAAATATTAAAAAATTAAAAAAAGAAAGAAAAAAAAAAGAATAAAATTTACCAAACATGTTTCTATTCATTTTTTATTCCCGGAAAAAATTTACCAAACGCATTTTTCTGGTAAAAAATTGTTCTCCGGAACAGAAATTGTTTTTTTTTTTTTTTATTTCTTTTCCAAAAAAAAAAAAAAAAAGAATATTATGCATGTATGGTGCATGAAGCTTGTCATGATACTTAAGCTATTCCTTGAAGATGTTTTTCATAGTTCCTCCGAAAACCCTTGAAAGTGTTTCTGAGTTTTATGAGTAGGGTGTGTGCAGTTCAATTACTTCAAAATTGGACTCGTTACCTATATTTTGTCCCTGTGTGGATGGGTTGATTGCCAAGAAAGAAACCTTAGTTGAATGTGTACTTCTGTTTGGCTGAGAGTTAAGTAATATCGCTTGATTTGAGTTTGATTTTATGTAACTTTATGCAAAGAAGAAATTCTTGAATCACGCAAGAAGATTGATAGCTAGTAACTAACCCTGGGGTACACTGAGAATTTGAGACAAGCAATTGATATTAATGGCAAGTTACTCAGATATTCGATCATGAACAAGTGGATTTGGACAATTCGTGATTATATAGGAGCTCAATTCTCTGTATACACCCCTAAGTATGAATAATTTCATGTTTGGGTTGCCTATCTGAGTTTATAAACTTGCATTTTACCTTATTCATAGAGTTTTTTTTTTGGTCAGTCCTACTCTATTCCTACTCTACACTCACTCGCAAACTTGTGCTCTGCCTCTTGTAGGGCGTGGGAGTCGCAACCCACTCTCGAAACTTACGCGTCCCTCCCCCCATCCCTCCCTGAGAAGGTGGGGATTTGAACCCCTCACCTCCCCCTTCCATGTTGGAAGGGTGGCCACTAATTTAAAGAGATACTTATTGGGTATATGATCTTAGCTAATTTAAGGAGTATATCCATCCATGATGATAATGAAAACACTCATTGGAGCAGAAGGGATTTATCTCCGTCCTGTACATGGGATCTAGCTCTTCTCAAGGAGCAGTTCCAATTAAAAAAAAGTACGTATATATATTATATAAGAAAATGATGAAACCAAAAGATTAGTTCGAATGTCATGCATCCGCTCTCGGTCATCAAAAGTTGATTACTTTCAGCTCCTTATCCCATTTTAAATTCATCGCAAACCGCCAAACTAATCCCCAAACTAGAGATTCGGACGAAACCTGAAGTTTTTTTTTTTTTACCTTTTTTTTGGTAAAGGACGAAACCTGAAGTTTAGTTCCCATCATCATCAAGAGCTGTTTCTGCGCTCGTCTTTTAGCGCAATTTTTTTCGTTGGTACGAATGTTTTTTATATGTTAGATTGTTGTCAACAAACTTGTCACAAACCTAAAAAATAATTAAACCAAGCTCTCAGATTGGATTCTCCGTCGCACTCAAAGTAGGGGTCTGCCCCTGATTTGGTCCTACCTGAGAAATGATACATAGAACCATATAGCTCGAATTTCCAAGCACCTGAATCAGTCAGTTTTGGTTCGTGATTGATTCCGGATTTTCCGAACCAAAAACTACGTCATTAGGCTCGGTTTCCAACCTTTGAACTGACCCCATTATATAACTCAAGCAAGGACTTGATTTCAATGAATTGGACAGCGGTCAATTTGTCCTGTGTAATAGATTAGTAAGTCTTATTAGATTGAGTCCAATCTTACCAAGAAGGCTTACCACATAACTAAACCCTAGCAATCAAATTTGTGCTGCTGTCCCCTACACGGGTCTTGAGGATAAGGGGTGTGAATAGTGAAAAGGTCTTTGCAACTTATTCGATGAATCTATCGGCTCACCAAACTTGTTGTGCAGATTAAAGCCTAGTTTTGAATGAAAAGGATCATGAGTCAAGCATATTTTCTCTCAAATATCTTGTAACATGGACACAAAATGTATTAACACCAATATAACACGATACCGTGTATGATTATAGTGCGTTTATATAGAGAAAGTATCTTATCCATCATATTTAGAAAATAACAAAGTCTCCATTCACAATATCAAGAATCGAAGATAAAAGGTGGGTTTCTTTTTTACTTGTAGTAGCACTCAACAACTTTATTAAAGAATGATTGACTTCCTGCACTATGTAAATAATACATCCATTATATAAGATCCATTATTTAAAATTTAAAATTTAAAAGCTATTCAAAAGCTTGAATTATTAGATATATAGTCAAATGAGTATCTTAGGGTAATTAAGTTTAAACTTGTAAAATGACCATAAATAGAAATAAATAAGAACGATGTAATTGTGTTTCCGGAATATAAGAGAAGGGAAAAATTACTGGCAAGAAGAGGTATCGGCCCAAATCATCCAACTCTTTCCTCTTGTTGCCTTTAAAAGACATGCAGTGTCAGCACTTGCCTTTCCACTCAACATATCATAGCCCTCCAAGAACCGCCGCTCTCTCTCTCTCTCTCTCTCTCTCTCTCTCTGTTTATATAAAGAATTGTGTGGATTTCAATTAGAGAAATTGGCAAAGAAAGGAAAGATCATCAAGAACTACTATACATAGGATAATCAGCTGTTGGCTCAATTTTGCTGGTTTTGGCTTGTGATCATGAGAGATGTAAAGGAAAAGGAAGAAGAAGATGATGGCAAGATGCTGAAGCTACCACCCGGATTTCGGTTCTTGCCGACAGATGAAGAACTTGTCCTTCACTTTCTGCATCCCAAGATGCAGCAGGCCTCTGTGTCTCCGCACTATGCTCACTTGGTTCCTGATCTCAAGTCTCACCACCATGATCCTTGGGACCTCCATGGTAAGCGACAGAGAGCAACTTTTGCTTTATTATCGTACATGTAGTTGCTTAGTAGGAAGCAGTGCCCTAGCTAGAAGAAATTCTGGATAAAGAGGTAAAGAAAAATGAGTTCTGATTGTCCTAATACATCTTATGATGAGCTTGTCAAGATCTTGAAGACGAGACTTGTGAGAGTAAATGGTTTTTCCTTAAGTCACATGATTATCAAAAGTAACTTGGCAAAGATTTACCGTGTTAATATCGTGACAGGTATATCATCATATATGATTTGCTGTAACAGAAAGTCTCTTATCAGTTCCACTTCGACAACTGAAATTAGATTTTGAATGCACAGGAAAGGCGCTATGGAATGGTACCCACTACTTCTATTTCTGCAAAATGATGAACAATCGAATGACGGAAAATGGGTACTGGAAAGATTTAGACATGGAAGAGCCAGTATTTGGTGAAGCTGGAGAAATTATAGGAATGAAGAAATCTCTGACTTTCCACATTGGAGAGGCTCCAACAGGTCAAGTGACAAATTGGGTGATGCAGGAGTATCATCTCGTGTCCTTCCATCAATTGGCTAATCCAACACAAGTGAGTGCAAATATTCCTCAGAAATGTTGAAAGTTAGATTGGCAGTTAATATATCTTTGAAAAACTTCACGAGACTTTGTCCGTCGTCCACCATGTGTAAAAGAGTTTCGCTTGCAACACATTTTTCAATCACGTCGCCTGATTTTGATTTCGATCATTTGCTGTGCTAAGCTTTCGGTTTTCTTTTTGCAACCAAGGCAATTTGACTGTAAACTCGGACTTATTTCTCAAGCAAAGTGCTGATATGGAGGCGACAGGGCATATGGTCCAAGTAGAGACCACCCCAGCCCGAGATATAAAAAAAAATTTCAAAGGTGGAATCCACTTGGACCGTACATGTCAGCTCTACAGGGGTCGCCATGTCGACACTTTGCTAGAAATTTCGTGGGATTCCAGTCGAAATGCAACAAATATAAAAGGAAATGAAAACTTAATGCATGTCCTGCAACCAAATCACAGTCCAGTGACCTATTTGCGGATGCCCCGAATTGCAGTGATCACCAGTGAAATATCTCTGGTTTATGGGCATGTCGACAGAGCGTAGTATCACAGCTCAAATGAGATTCGACATCGATTAAATTCTTGAGTGCTTACTTGGGGAGTTTCGAATGTATTGTCATATTTTTTGTACATGTGACAGGAACTGGTTCTGTCTCGAGTTCATGAAAGCAAGACAAGTCATGGACAAAGCTTACGCTCAGGCGGAGATGAGGATAGTGAGACTGATCTCTCGTACATGGACGAGATGTTTATGTTATTAGACGACGATCTTGATGATATAAGTTCGGGAGATTAAGTGTGCATATCTGTGTCGTACATTCGAACATATTCATACCCATGACATGTACATAAACTGTACGAGGCATCTTTAGTAATTATGCAGACTACCGTCAGCATGTTGGCGAGTTAATTTAGTGGTTGTACATTGCTGTGATGTATTTATATGGTCTTATCTAAATTCTTGCCCTACCCTAACTGACACTATTGAGCTAACTACTGTTTAGTTTGTCGATCGGAATGATTGGTTTGCTGTTGCACTTTTGTCAAACAATGGCCTTTTGTAGGCTACTCATTTTGTTAGGCTACTTTTCTTCTTTGTCCCCTTCCTAAACATGCTAAATGTGAATGATGTATACATGACTAAATGGTGACGATCAACGGGCGAGTATTTACTCAATTTCTAGACCAATGCAACCTAAAACGTGGGCAAATATTTGCTGGCCACTTTACCTTTAATATTTTAAAATGAAAGTACTATTTATGTTTCACAAAGATCGCGAAAAGATTATTTTTTTCAAATATTTGAATACCCTAAAAGACTTTTAAGGTTAATGTGAGTCAAACCGTTAGTTTCGATACTTTCATCGAAAAAATAAAATTAAAAATTAGCGTTGTCGCGACCAAATTTTCGGGTGTGAACCACCTAGGGTTTTGGCTAATGGATTGTTAAGCCTAGACTTAACTCGGGCTCTCCCAAGCTCATACCAATTCGCGACTTAGGTTTAAATTCTTAACATGCCAATAAATTTTATCTAGGAGTCGCCACTAATCTATTTTTGGTGGGTCGATTAGAAACCCAAGTAAAGTAATGGGAGATTTACTTTACTCTTACGAACCAGATATTATGGGTATAGGGACTTGGTTACGCTAGATTTCTCTAATGCCCTTTCGGTACCTTTCTTTTTATTTTGAAAAATGTTTGGCAAGCAGTTTGGATTGATTTTAAATTTATTTCCCTAACATGTGAGGTGGTCATACGGGTGCACAATCCATCAATTTAACACCCAAATAAACAATAAATAAATTGCAAAAATTTACCTCAAAGCAACGGAAGCATCTGCAATATTAATCAACATCAACAACCCTAGATATGGTTTCTAATTAACACGCAATTTTTTTTGTTTTCACTTTTTTAATGAAAATCATGCAATATGCAATGCGATATTAACTAAATGACCTAATCCTAATGACATGCAATTTCTAATTAAATGGACCTAGTAACAATTACTAAATGACGTGCATTTCATGAATCTAATCCTATATGACATGCGCATGATTTTTTGTATTTTTTATTCGTAATTAAAAATAACTAACAATAAAAATCTAACTAAAGTGATATATTATCTATTTTAAGTTAGGAAATAGACTTATCTGAATCCTATCTTAACTTAGAAATTCATCTCGACATGCAATTTAATTCAAAGAAATTATCTAGCCTAGACACCATCTAAACATGCATGCATTCTAATGTAACCAGAAAGGAATCTAATTATTCTATCATGCAATTCTATTCGGGAAATTAATTCTAATATATATGATATGCAAATGCAATATTTTTTGTATTTTCGAGATAAATAAAGCAATTAAAAGATAAACACTAAATCATCAGAATCATCAAAGATATCATATATCGTTCGAATCAGGGAATAATATCCAAATCAGCTTGATTATCTCGCTAATAAAATCGATAAATTGATCTTAAGCCTTAAAGATCAAGATATCAATTTTATTCCCACATGATTAATTATTCAATCTAAAGCCTTATAGATGGAATAAAAAATCGGTGTGCGGTTGCGAATTAGGCAATAAAATATAATTGGGAACGCGTCGATAATTCAAAAATTCAAATACGTACGTAAGGTATTGAAAAGCATGTATTAGGCAATAAAATATCCAAATCAAATTTAGATATGATAATTACCTAATTCCGCCAATGATATTACCACCGCAAATGATATTACCAAATTTGGACTGCGCGGAGTCCGCTCAATGGGTGACCGGCGGTGCGTGGTGATGCTTGGCCTCGGTTGATGGGGCGGTGAGGATCAAGTCTTTGTGACTCACGGACGGATAGGATGGTTCGGCATTGATGCCTCGCTGGAAAATCTACTTCGTAATATCGTTCCTGAATTTGGACTCGTCGGATGATGGGACCAGCAATGGCTCGTGGTGGATGATTCACGGTCGATGTGCCTGGCGGTGGATCAGCGAGGTGCCCGTGGGTGGCCAGCGAGACTAGAAAATCTTTCTATTTATCTTTCCCATGGAAAAGTCTACGAAAGAGATGAGTGCAGGAGAGAATCTACGTGCTCTTCAAGTGAATTTTTTCTTTAGTGTTCGGCTTCCCTCTCTGACTTCACTCTTTGGTTTCCCTCTGTGTTGACTTTTATCCTCTGCAATTCTCTATCTTAGATCACGTGGTGAGTTTTCTTTGACTCTTGGACTCGTGGCCTTCAACCCTCAACTCGGATAAGTCGGTTTCTCGGTGATGGAAGAAATCATGCACAATAATCGGTGCTGGATTGGAATGCGCCGGATTGCTGGGTTCTTTATTGGGCTGAGAAATCGCTGCAGGTGGCGCTACGGCAATTTTGGAACCGAGACTGATGATGGAATGTCAAACAAAGAATAAAACAACGTGGAAGCAAGGTCCTGCAGCTATGATTTGGGAGATGTGGGCGTGCTTCTTCACGTTCCCCCTGGCACCATCCTTCTTGCCACGCTGCAAGTTTGTCTCGATTGAAGCCCCTTCGCAATTCCTTCCTATTCTCTCTCGTGTGTCTCTATCAATGGCCGTATATTCAATGTGTATGTGGCCTCCTCCTAAACCCTAGCGAATTAACCTATTTATAGGCCACGAATTAGGGTTTTTTGTCAATTTTCCAAAATTATATCCACGAAGATTTCTTTTCCAAACACAATATTTACTTTTGAATTGAAATCTCACAAAGATAAATTCGTAAAATCTCCATGATGATACGGGCTTGGGCTGATTCGCTCTCTTCGTGGGCTTAGCCCGATTTATCAATTTAAAAGTTCCGAACCATCAATTCGAACCCACCTGTCACTGGCTCAATGTAAATGCAAATTAAAGATAAATGCACCTAAAACTATATGCTATGCAATTAATATTTTTTGGGATAAAATTAACCCATAATTTTCTATGCAATAAATAAATGACCGGATCGCCAAAATTTAGGTGTCAACAAGCGTGCATGGAATATCTTTTTGATGGTGCATCTGCTACAAAAACTCTCAACGAACATTGAATACCTTCTTGGATCAAAAACTCTAAAAGAACTTTTTGGCATGTAGAGCTCATTACCTTTGAAAGAAATCTGTCATGGATTGAATAAGTACCATAAGCTCAGTGTTTGTGATTAAGGATGATGGAAGAGAACTCTGGATCTAAATAATGGAGTTCTTCCATCAAATTGAAGCAGAATCTAAGAGTCAAGAACAACAAGCATTGAATATCTTCTTGGTAGTGCATCTAATAACATTAGTTTTGCTAGGTTTATATTTCAAGGCAAAAGAAACAATTAAATAAAATTTACCCATTTGGCATACCTCGAATTGAGGTTGTGTTGGCTACCAATGTATTTGAGAACATCAATATCAAATGAAGAACAAACTGTTTAGGCCTCAAGTAGTGACTTTAGTAATCAAGAGCTCTCATGATGGCATAGAACTCTTTGTCATAAGAGGAGAAGTTCTTCCTTAACCCTGTCAACTTCTCACTTAAAAGATTTTTGGGCTTGTAAAAGAACAACCTTGATGCCAGCTCAACTCACATCACATTCTACGTCAAATATTTTATCAATACCTAGAAGGGCAAGGACAAGAGACCTATAAAGCTTTTGTTTGATGATTCAAAGGCACCGTAGCAGCCTTGGACCATTCGAAAGATCTCTTGCTCATTAGTAAGGGGAGCCATGAGAGCGTTGAAATTCTTCATAAGTCACTTCTAGAAAGAGGCAAGACCATGGAAGCTCTTTACATTAGAAATGGACTTAGGGATTGGCCACGTCTACATGAATTCCACCTTGGATTGATCAATGAAGGTCCCATTTTTTCTAAACATCATAGTGAAGGAATACAGTGCTTGAAGATAAGAACCGACATTTTTCATCTCAATATAGAGTTGTTATTTCCTCAAGACTTTGAAAACTTGTCTTAAGTGAGAATAATGCTCTTCCTTGTTCCTACTCTACATGAGAATATCATTAAAGTAGACAACCACAAAGGAACCAATAAAAGGACAAATGACTTCACCTATAAGTCTCATGAAGGTGATTGTAGCATTAGATCCGCACGACATAACTAGCCATTTAGAGTTCCCTTTTGGTTTTGAAGGCTACCTTCCACTTGTCCCCTTCTCTCATTCCAATCTAGTGATAGTCACTCCCCAAACTGATTTTGGAGAATACGGGACAATTATATGATGCATTAAGGATTTCATCAAGTTTAGGTAAGGACTACTTGTACTTACTGGTTATGTTGTTGATGGTTCAATTATTTATGTACATTCTTAAAGAACCGTCCTTCTTGGGCACAAGTAAGGCTGAAACCAGATAAGAGCTCATGCTTTCCTTTGCATATCCTCCTACAAATAGCTTATCCACCTGCCTTTGTAACTTCTTGATTTCCTTTGGGTTGCAGTGATAGGTAACCTTGTTAAGGAGAGAAGCGCCGTGAAGTAAGTTGATTTTATGCTCAATTCCCTACAAGGGAGGTAATTTCATGGTAAATCCTCTTGAAACACAAATTCATTCATTAAGGAACTCATTTTCAGGTGCAAAGATCTTTCTTTCTCACTTTTTTGGCTCTCAATCATAAGAAGGGCAAAAACACTCTTCTATTGCAAATGGCTCTCTCAACCAATGTTTCATTCAAGAAAAAGGTTTTCTTACTTGTATTTCAAATTCTAGGCCAATTTTTGTGGGTTATGAATGGGGCATAAAGATACAAGGGTGATTTATTTCCATTCCTTGTGGAATGAATAAGTGCTTTTATATGTCTATCATGCACAACTTTCTTATCAAATTGTCAAGGACTCCACAACAATGAAGGGCATGCATCCTCATGAGTAGTATCATATAGAAGCTAATCTTGGTGGCTTTTACCAATTGAAATTGACACGAGAACTTGTTTAGTTACTTGGAGGTCCCTTGTTAAGCCATTGACAATTGTACAATTGAAGAAGTTGATAAGTGTGTAGCTTCAACTTTTCTTTCTAAGTTGTGGATGTTATGTTGGTGCATCTCCTACCATTGATAATTAAATTTACACCATCTTCCCGTTTATCGCGGAACGAGTTGTAAAGGTTCTCCTTTTACTCTTCTGCCTTTGGAGTAACCATTTTAAGCAAGGCCCTCTAGATAATTAGCAAGTCATCTTCATCAGCATGTTCCACAATCTCATCTTACTCTTCAAATTCGAATTTAATCTGGTCTAGACCTTGCTCATCTTCTTGAAGCTCTAAGTCAATTTTCTTCATTTCTTTTGAAGGGTTATGACCCTCTGGTTACGACTATCAACTTGCAAATGTCCATAACCATGATACTTGAAGCATTTCCTATTTGCCCCTCAAGAAATTTGTGGTATTTTTTGACAAAACCCGTGGACATCTTTTTTTTTTGTCCTTCTTCAAAGTATTTAAAGTCATGTTAGAAGAAGAACCCTTAAAGAAGGATGTCTCCTTTGTTGAAGGCAAAAGTACACCCCAAGTGCCAAAACTTAACACAAGGGGACATTTAAGTGCCAAAACTTAATACCCCAACCCTTTTTTTTTTAAATGTGACATTTGAGTGCCATATCCGGCGAACCCTGTCGGAAATCTTAAGTGGAATTTTTTTTTTTTTTTTTTTTTTTTAATTTTGCTCACTTACATGGCTCGCCGAAAGGTTGATTAAGCAAAAAAAAAAAAAAAAAACCACAAAAACGACGTCATTTTGACACAATTTGAATTTTAATATAAAAATTAATTAAATTAAATTTAAAACCAAAATTAAAAAAAAGAATAAAAAGGGAAGGAGGAAGATGAACAAAAACAACGGTTAAGGGCTTAGCCCTCACCACCATCACCGCAAAGGTGGGGGAGGGTCAATCAAGTTCGCCAAGCCCGGCCGGGGCCAGTGACCCGACCAACCGCGATGAGGGCTTGCAAGCCTTTACTGGGGTCTTTGGCCCCCGGCCGTGGCTCGGCAACCCCGGCCGACCCTCCCCCCACCTTCGATGACAATAGTGGGGAGGCGAGCCCTCAACCGCGGCTATTCACCTTTCGACGATGAGGGTTGAGCCCTCAACCGCTGGCTGTTGTTCATCTTCCTCATTCCTTTTTTTTTTTAAATAATTTTTTTAAAATTTAATTTGATTAATTTTTATATTAATTATTTACCCACGTTAGCAGCAAAATGACGTTGTTTTTGCACTTGTCTAGACATGTCAACATGCAAAATGGCGTCATTTTGCACTTAACTTGTCGGAAATTAGCTACATCATTGTTTTGACCGGATTTTCTTGCCACTTGCACTTAACTAATCTATTTTACTTCGATTTTGGCACTTAAGTATTACTTTCCTAACTTTTGGCACTTAAGTGTCCCTTATACCAAGTTTTGGCACTCTAGGTGTCTTGGACTCCTTTGTTGAAGGTTTAATTGAAAATCTATTGCCACTCCTTAGTTGTTTCTTCACTTTTATCGCTAGGTTGCAAATATCTTCAAAGAATCAATATGGTTAAAACTCAATGAAATTTGTGATCTCCCTAATCATCCTTGTGAAGAAGCAGGCGATGAATTGCTCTTGTATTTTTGGAACACCACACCTCATAAGGAGTTGTTCAAACTCCAATATATTCTGCAATGTTCATCCCTTGTTACTTGAGAGAAGTCCTCTTGAAAAATAGATCTTGTTTGTAGCTGTCAAGCAAGTCATAAGCTTCTTGAATTTTTCCCAAGACTTAGACTCTACCTTTTCCTTCCCTCATTATTTGATTTTAAAAGTTTTCCCACCAAAGTGAAGCATACTTTTCGAACTTAAGAATAGCAATAACATCTTTTTTCATCCAAGTATAACTTGAAGTCAAAAACTCATTCAATAGCATTCAATCAATCAACTAAGTCATATGACTTGAGATTACCTTCAAATTTAGGAACCTAGATTTTGAGTTTGTGGTCAATATCCTTATGCCTTCCAGTTTTTCTTTTAACTTGATAATTAGAATCTCTAGAATTGTCTCCGGTGTTGTTGGATTCATCATTTGTGTTTATACTAGTTTTTGGATTAATATGGCATGGACAATGAATTGGAGGTCTTTTTAGCTATTCTTGTCTCACTTGATTCTCTAGGAGATTGAGGATTCGCTTCATTTATCGTTGGAGATCCTCTAAAGCATGGTCATGTCTTTCATTGCTGGCTTGTTCCAAATTTAAGCCTCTAAGAACTGATTTAATTATTATTTTAGAACACAAATATAGAAGATAGATGATATAAGGAATCCCTCAAAACAACTTCAACCTTAAAGCACTGATACTAACTTCATGCATGGTGAAAATTAAAGTATGATAATCGTATGATGGATAAGTGTATGAAAATGTGTTATGAATGAAGTAAGGTTGAGATTAAAAAGTTCACCACCAAGACATAAAAGGACGATTCACCAATTAACGATGAAGAACTCAAGGTTCACAACCAAAGTGAATTTAATGAGGAACAAAATATTTATGTTTGTTTTGGGGAAACTGTTTTTTTGAGAAAACATTTTCCATAATTTTCGATTTTTTGAGGGCAAAAAATAAGTGTTTAAAAAAAAAAAATATTTTCCGATCAATGGAAAATTTCCTTCTAAATTGGGGAATCAATTTCCAATCTTTCTCGCTCATACTCTTTCTCATGCTTCCTCTCCTCTTCTCTCTAGACCTACTCCTTTGCCCCATCTTTCTCACCCAACCTAGGTTTTCTTCATCTTCTCCCTTGTCTTTAGAGCCATTCCTCCTTCGTTGCTACCTTGCGCTTCTTCTTGTCCCTGATCTTGTCCCACGAAGACGTGATTTTCAAGATAATCATTGTAATTAGTTCTTATTTTTGTAAATTGATCTCTTTGCTTAGTAGCTAACTAAATAGCACCGATGCCGACACACAACACGACACGATACATTGACATGTCATTTCGGAAAAAATAGAGAATTCCAACACATTGTATATTAAATGTATATTTTATATATAAATAATAAATTATTATTTTTATGATTATATCAATCAAATTAATTTGATTCAAATTCACAAATACATAAATAATAAAAAAACCTATAATAAATTTACACTAAAAATATTAATTCACTATTTATTAATATCCTTCATTGTTTCAATTTGACAAATTTAACTCCATTTCAATAAATCCATAAAACTTGGAAAAAGAAATTAGTAATTCACATTCTAGACTTGCGTGTCGATGTGTCGAAGAAAAAGGAAAAAAAGTTGAGGGTAAATTGTGTATCACATAAAGTGAGAGTCAAAAGAGAAGAGAAAAAAATATTAGATTTTTCTTCTTTCCTAATTTGTTAGTTTTATTATTGATTTTTTTTCACATATATATATTTTGACCCTTCATTTATTGAAAATTTTTAAAATTGACCTCGCATGTTGGAATCATGTGTTGAAAACTTGCATGTCGGAATTCCGACCGAGTGTCAAATAATGTCGGAAAAATTGATTAGGTGTCGGATTTTTCAACACGTGTTGACTGAGTATCGAAGAGTGTGCAACATGGGTTGAAGTGTCTGACACAACATGAAGGCTTCTAGAGAGTGTTGGTGCTTCCTAGGTAGCTAATTCAAGGGAAATTGCATAAGTCAACTCTTCAAGTTTAGTCGATAGCAATGTCTTTCCATTTGGTGCTATTAACAGTTTTGGGTCTTTGTTCAATTTTCTATTTGGATCTCTCCCTTCATGTATGGTTACCCGATGCCTTGAAAGGCCCTACTCCCATCTGGTTTTTGTCTTGACGAACATTGTGCACTTCTTTTATTTTTTGAATATGGATTGCAGTTTCTTTGTTTATTTTGTGTTTCTAGAGTAGCTTGTGCTATCCTATGTTATTAATTTGAAACAAAGCCTTTTTGGTGTAATGGTTGTAACCAGCTTAGGTGGTGGATCATGCGTAGATAAACTACAATTATATGGGTGTTTTGGGCTAAAGGATTCAAGGCAATCCATGTGCTCCAACATAGATGGATGATTGCAAAATCCAAGTGGTGGTAATGGGTACTATTGCAACACTTACAACAGTTATCACACTAGGTTTTGGATGATTATTATCATTTTGAGAACCACATACTAAGAGAGACTCATATGAATTGGGATCATAAGAAAGAGCTGTATATGAATTGTGCGCTATACAATGGCAATACTCATTGTATAAATCAAACATGAATGATGCGGAATGCTTTTTTAGAGCTTTGTAAGATTCTCGGTGCAAGTAACTTGTTGTGTAAATGTATCTATTAGGGAGCAAGTTCTGATATTTTGCCATATTATGGGACATAATGTAAGGTTTAGAGTCATAGAGGGAAGATTCCATAGATCAATAGATACTGTGCATAGATATTTCAAAATCGTCATGCGAGCAATTTTGAAATTATACAAACATGTGGTGAAAAAGCTAAGCAATTCCACTCCTCCTAAGATAAGTAATAGTCGAAAGTTTTATTTATATTTTAAGAAACGAAATTTGGAAAAAAGAAGAAGAAGAAGTCTTTATACAGTGTTGAGAAGTTTCATTGGTATTTGGTTAGTAATTATATTGATTATTTTAGGATTGTGTCTTAGTAATAGATGGAACTCATATACGTGCATTAGTTCCTCTTGAAATTAAAAAAAAAAACTTCATGGTTAGAAGGATAGAAAAACATAAAATGTATTAGCCGTTATTACATTTGACTTGAGAATTTCTTATTAGCTGGTGCACATGATTCACGTATTTTATCTGATGCACTTTGAAAGCCGGATGGATTAAACATTCTAGAGGTAAAAGAATGGAATTTATACACAATGTTTGAATTGAGCTTAGTATCTTAGTAATAAACTTATTTATAATGTGTAGTAAAATATGTGTCGACGCTTGTCATGGAATCCAAAATGACATCATCTCTCTATATTGTGGTGCTAGATATTATTTGAAGGAGCTTAGTAATCACCCACTTGAAAATGAGAAGGAACTATTCAATTTGTGTTGTTCATATCTAAGAACTACCGTCGAAAGAGAGTTTTCAAGTATTGGATTCTGAACCTTTTTGGTCATTTGGAACACATGTTAATGTTGTCTTGATTTGTTGTATTATTCACAATTTTATCATGAGATTTGATCCCAATGACTCTATTATGGAAGAGATGAATAGATAAATGAAATTTCAAAGAGAAAATCCAAGAATCCAACTTTCTTAAAGAGAGGAAAAGGAGGAAAATAGGATATGAGCTTAAAAAAGGGATAGGATTGCGCATGCAATATAGATCAATTTCCTAAATATTAGAAGACAATAATTTTGATAAATTTCTAAGCAAAGGGGAACATAATTAATGATACATTTTATTGAGCTTTGTTGCGAAAATATTCATAAGTGTAGCTTCTTTTTATGATGTTATTAGCTGATACTTGATGTAAGTTTATTCTATATTGGCCTTTCTATGACTAGTGATCCCAATGTCGATCATGCATTTCAACTAGAAGAATGCTTGCCGTTTGTTCTAAAGTGATTGGATATTGTTTATTGGATTTGAAGCTGTGAACTCTCTCCCTTCCTTATGCCTCACTAATCAAAATTTGGCTTCTAAAGAATGTCAAATACCTCATTTTGATAAGATTGGTAATGTTCTAATATCTTTCCTATGTATGCATAATCATCCTAAGCTTATCCTATCAAGATTTGACCACGGGTAACATGGGTTTTGATAGAAAAACTTCATTGAACTCTTACATAGGGATGGGTGTTTGGTGATGGTGAGGGAATAGAGACACCAAGCAAGTTGGCCTCGTCAATGGCCTTGAAGGTAATTGCAAATTTAAAGAATATATGAGTTGGTAAAATGATGCATGTCCAAGTGGTGAAGTCTAGAAAATATTATTCTTGATCATTTTAAGATTTCATCCAAATACTGGAAAATATTGTCATTCTTATGAAAAATGACTCATTAGAAGACATTTTTTAGAAATATTACATTTTCCGCGAAACGAATGGACACTTAAAAAATTCATTCGCTTGAGGGGGAAACCTCATGTATTAAGAAATACAAATATTAATTTATACATTTAGGAATTCATCTCTGTTTATACATGGACTATGACATAAAAACCACCCAAACATTAAAGAATTAGGAACTAGATAATGCATTTAAAACACATGGGAACTCAAATTTCGACTTCCAACCTAGCAATTTTAACCACCAATCGTGCTCTTCAATCTGCATTCACTCTTCACATTCGAGAACCTTCATCTCGGACATTTTGGGACCCAACGCATCATGTTTTGGTCGAAATTTGCCTCTGCTTGCACGATCAATAAATGGGCTTTCGATTAATTGATAGGGGACCTCGAGTAAGGTCTTGTATTCCGACCGACGAGATTCTCGAGCTTCAATGCTCCCCCACAACTATCCCCGATCTAATTTTTTTCCAGACGAAATTCGAAATCAAGCTTAGTAATCTCTTCAATCATTGAATCCTAAAATTTCACTAGTGCACTCCCAAGACCCTCTTGTCATAGCTTAGACCTGAGTAGGTCTATAAAAGGCTCTCGCCAAGCTCATGCGGCAGATCCCCCGGGAAAATTCCCAAGTGGGGGTGTGAAACACTGGTGGTTTATCGGAGCCAACCGGAGACCTTAAACCTTAAACCCGGTAATGGTAAACAGCCGACAGTCCCTTCTGCTTTTTCTTGGATCAATCTAGCATGGAGATTCGACCTTTGACTTACAACAGTCGCACGTGAATTTGGAATAGATGCCATGACACGTCATCTGCCCCCACCACCGAGCCCCACGTGGGGGAAATGCTGACGTGTGCCGTAATCATCCTGCCGCCCTGCTCCAAAAAGCACCGTCTCCTTCCTTCCCACCGACCGACGGACTCCCAGAATCTCCGTCATCCTCTCGCCAGTACAGTCCCTTCTCTCTTCTTTCTCTCTCTACCCCGACCGTCCTCGCGGGCGTCGCCGCGTCCCAGGTCGAGCTCCTGACGGAGCCGCCCGGCGCCGTCGTCCTTGATCGGCACGCCGAGGTCTGCAGCAGCTCCTCCTTCTGCTTCTTCTTCTTCTTGGCTCGCGAAGTTGATCCGGTAAAAATTTTGATAACTGCGATGGAAACTTAGAGGTGTTAAATTCAGGGGCATGCTTCGTTTGATCGCTTTTCATGCTTATGGGAGATAATCGCTCGGTGGAACCCTTTGTGGCCTCGAGCTTGGCTGCATTGTGCTTGAAGTTTGGTTTTGAGAGCTACTGCTCAGTATGTTTATCATCGAATTTGTAATTCTCTTTAGAGTTGATGCTTATCGCCTGCTTAACTGTTTAGCAACGGGACAAATTAGACTAAAGCTTCGGAATGCTATTCGAAATTATCGGATGGTGAAAATAGCTGGCCCATGAAGTGATTTGTGACCACGTTAGTCTGATTGCTATTGGGAAAACGGAGCCAAAGGAATGATCATTTGCATACTCATATTCATTCAAAAAGGAAGTGCGAAATGCGTTAAAAATATGAAAGTCGGTGATGTTCTTTTTCTAAGTTCCATCAAGCTCTGCACTTTTTGGTATGAACTTGTATCGGTCTGTGATTGTCGACTTAACGACTGACATAATCCATCGAAATTCATCTCTTTATAAAGCTTTCCGGTATACGATTGAAATATGGTCCACGTCACGTTAAATGGATTAAAACTTAAACAAGTACGACTTTGCAATACTGGCTAAAAGATGCATTTTGACTTTGCATGTGACTATGTTCCATCAAAATAGGGGTGACGTTACACTAAAACCCCATCACTGTGTACATTACAGATACTCTTCAATTTCGTGAACTGTCATACAGAAAGACTGCCTTGTCTTCAGCGTCACCATTGTGCATTGTGATGCTCGGATATGTCTAATTTTCTTGTGAATTGGTTTTGTTTAGCTTCTGATTGCTTATAGAAAAAAACTTTTTCAATTAATTTATGTTTATTCGCACAACCAAGAAATGCAAAAGATCTTGACTTTGCACCTCGGGCGGGTTTGTCTTGTTCAAATAAGTACAGTATGACGGGTGAGTATGTCTGGTTTCGTGTCCAATATTCTTCAGCAACCATGGGAACTGGTGTATGTATGCCCATAAGATATCTGTCTATGTTGTTCTCGGGGTGACTCCATTGATCTTGAATGTGTCTGCATAACCGGTATTTTCGCCTATCCAATTTGATATGGCGATGAAAGTGGAAAAGGGCACTCTTTATGACCACTTGGTAGAATGTAACATTGCCACTCTACTTTGAAGCTTTACTCCTTGGAAGACTGCAAAAGCATTTAATTCTCATTAAAAATTTAGACTTCACATTTTGGTGTGCGTTAGCCAATTTAGCAGACGTTTGATCTGGACAGACAGGACTTTCCTGGTTGTAAAGTTGCATTCACACCTAAGATGAGCTTCACATCAGAGTCTCCCGAGGAAAGGGCACAGTGCTACAGGGTGCTAGATGAAGATGGTCAGCCACTAGTTTACAGCAGCTTCAGACTGGTATTGCTTGCTTTAGAGGTCACTTCGACCCAGAACTGTTGCTTGCTTTAGTTGGTGAGACCTTTTGAAATGATGCGTCTGGAGAAAGAGAAGACACAGAGCTGGGGCTGGTCATGGAGTGCACGAGAGATCGACGCGTAGAAAAAAGGGATGATTGAAGAAAGGTCAAACGTACGAAAGGAGATCGCATTTACGACAAGAGCACACTCCACCTGCGCCCCGCTAGGGTGTCCGGTTCTGGAGTTTTAAAGAAAGTTAAAGGCTCATACTCATGCATGCATGGTGCATGAAACTTGTCATGATACTTAAGCTTTTCCTTGAAGATGTTTTTCATAGTTCCTCCGAAAAACCCTTGAAAGTGTTTTTGGACTTTATGAGTAGGGTATGTACAGTTCAATTACTTCAAAATTGGACTCGTCACCTATGTTTTTTCCCTGTGTGGACGGGTTGATTGCCAAGAAAAAACCCTCGTTGAATATGTACTTTTGTTTGGCTGAGAGTTAAGTTATATCACTTGATTTGAGTTTGATTTTATGTAACTTCATGCAAAGAAGAAATTCTTGGATCACCCAAGAAGATTTATAGCTAATAACCCAGGGGTACACTGAGAATTTGAGAAAAGCAATTGACATTAATGGCAAGTTACTCAGATATTTGATCATGAACAAGTGGAATTGGACAATTCTTGATGACATAGAAGCTCAATTCTCCTTATACACCGCCAAGTACGAATAATTTCATGTTCGGGCCACCTATCTGAGTTAAACAGATACTTATTAGGTATATAATATTAGTTATTTAGGTGTATATCCATCCATGATGATGATGAAAAACACTCATTTGAACTGAAGGGATTTATTTTCGTCCTGTACATGGGATCTAGCTCTTCTCAAGGAGCAGTTCCACTTTGAAAAAAAGAAAGAAAGTGTATATATATATTATAAGAAAATAATGAAACTAAAAGATTAGTTCGAATGTCATGCATCCGCTCTCATTTGTCAAAAGTTGATTACTTTCAGCTCCTTATCCCATTTTAATATCTTCGCAAATTGCCAAACTAATCCGCAAACAGATTCGGACGAAACCTGAAGTTCAGTTGCACATCATCATCAAGAGCTTTTTCTGCTTTTGTCTTTTAGCGCAATTTTATTTTTCGTTCGTACGAATGTTTTATTTATATTAGATTGCTGTCGACAAACTTGTCACAAACCTCAAAAATAACCAAACCAAGCTCTCAGATTGGATTCCCCGTCGCACTCGAAGTAGGGGTCTGCCCCTGATTTGGTCCTACCTGAGAAATGATACACAGACCCCTACCGGTGGAATTCTTAAGCTCCTGAATTAGTCAGTTTGGCTCGTGATTGATTCTGTATTTTCCGAACTGAAAACTACATGTCATTAGTCTCGGTTTCTGACCTTTGAACTGACCCATTAAATAAATCAAGCAAGAACTTGATTTCAATGAGTTGGACAGCGGTCAATTTGTCCTGTGTCATAGATTAGTAAATCTTATTAGATTGAGTCTAATCTTACGAAGGAGGCTCATCGCATAACTAAACCCTAGTACTCAAATATGTTATGCTGTCCCTTACACGGGTCTTGAGGATAAGGAGTGTGAATGGTGAAAAGGTCTTTGCAACTTATTCGATGAATCTATCAGCTCACCAAACTTCTTGTGCAGATTAAAGCCTAGTTTTGTATGAAAAAGATCATGAGTCAAGCATATTTTCTCTCAAATATCTTGTAACATGTACACAAAGTGAACTGACACCAATTTAACACAATACCATGTATGATCATGGCACCCTTATATAGAGAAAGTATCTTATTTATCATATTTAGAAAACAACAAAGTCACCATTCACAATCTCAAGAATCAAAAGATAAAAGGTGGGTTTTTTTTTTGCTTGTACTAGCACTCAATCACTTTATTAAAGAATGATGGACTTCTTGCACCATGTAAATAATATATCCATTACATAAGATACATTATCTAAAATTTAAAAGCTACTCAAAAGCTTGAATTTATTAGATATATAGTCAAATGAGTATCATAGGGTAATTAATTTTAACCTTGTATAATGACCATAAAAAGAAATAAAAAAGCATAATGTAATTGTGTTTCTGGATTATAAGAGAAGGGAAAAACTACTGACAAGAAGAGGGATCAGCCCAGATCATCCAACTCCCTCCTCTTGTTGCCTTTAAAAAACATGCAATGTCAGCACTTGCCTTTCCACTCAACATGTCATAGCCCTCCAAGAACCGCCTCTCTCCCTCTCTCTCTCTCTCTCTCTGTTTATATATAGACGCGTGTGGATTTCAATTAGAGAAATTGGTAAAGAAAGGAAAGATCATCAAGAATTACTATACGTAGGATAATCAGCAGTTGCTCAGTTTTGCTGGTTTTGGCTTGTGATTATGGGAGATATAAAGGAAAAGGAAGAAGATGATGGCAAGATGCTGAAACTACCACCCGGATTTCGGTTCTTGCCGACGGATGAAGAACTTGTCCTTCACTTTCTGCGTCCCAAGAAGCAGCAGGCCTCTGTGTCTTCGCTCTATGCTCATTTGGTTCCTGATCTCAAGTCTCACCACCATGATCCTTGGGACCTCCATGGTAAGCGAAAGATAGCAATTTTTGCTTCAGTTCCATATGTATAGTTGCTTAGTAGGAAGCAGTGCCCTAGCTAGAAGAAATTTTGGATAAAGAGGTATAGAAAAATGAGTTCCGATTGCCCTCATATATCTTATGATGGGCTTGTCAAGATCTCGAAGGCGGGACTTTTGAGAGTAAATGGTTTTCCTTCAGTCAAATGACTATTAAAAGTAACTTGGCAAAGATTTGCCGTGTTAATATCGTAACAGGTGTATCATCATGTCTGATTTGCTGTAACAAAATTCTTTTATCAGTTCCACTTCGACAACTGAAATTAGATTTTGAATGCACAGGAAAGGCACTGTGGAATGGAACCCACTACTTCTATTTCAGCAGAATGATGAACAATCGAATTACGGAAAATGGGTACTGGAAAGATTTAGACATGGAAGAGCCAGTGTTTGGTGAAGCTGGAGAAATTATAGGAATGAAGAAATCTCTGACTTTCCACATTGGAGAGGCTCAAACAGGTCAAGAGACAAATTGGGTGATGCAGGAGTATCATCTCATGTCCTTCCATCAGTTGTCTAATCCAACACAAGTGAGTGCAAAAATTCCTCAATAATGTTGAAAGATTGTCAGTTAATATATCTTTGAAAAACTTCACGAGACTTTGTCTATCGTACACCATGTGTAAAAAAATTTCGCTCGCAACACATTTTTCAATCACGTCGCCTGATTTTGATTTCAATCATTTGCTGTGATAAGCTTTCGGTTTTCTTTTTGCAACCAAGGTAATTTGACTGTAAACTCGGACTTATTTCTCAAGCAAAGTGCTGATATGGAGGCGACAGGGCATACGGTCCAAGTAGAGACCGCCTAAGCCCGAGATATTGAAAAAATTTCAAAGGTGGCATCCACTTGGACTGTACATGTTACCTCCACAGGGGTCGCCATGTCGACACTTCGCTAGAAATTTCGTGGGATTCCAGTCGAAATGCAACAAATATAAAAGGAAATGAAAACCTAATGCATGTCCTGCAACCGAATCACAGTCCAGTGACCTCTTTGCGGATGCCCCCAATTGCAGTGACCACCAGTGAAATATTTCTGGTTTATGGGCATGTCGACAGAGCGTAGTATCGCAGCTCAAACGAGATTCGACATTGATTAAATTCTTGAGTGCTTACTTGGGGAGTTTAGAACGTATTGTCATATTTTTTGTACATGTGACAGGAACTCGGTTCGCTGGTTCTGTCTCGAGTTCATGAAAGCAAGAGAAGTCATGGACAAAGCTTACGCCCAGGAGGAGATGAGGATAGTGAGACTGATCTCTCGTACATGGACGAGATGTTTATGTCATTAGACGAGGATCTTGATGATATAAGTTCGGGAGATTAAGTACGCATGTCCGTGTCGAACATTTTCATACCCATGACATATACATAAACTATGCGAGGCATCTTTAGTAATTATGCAGACCATCGTCAGCGGGTTAGCGAGTTAATTTTTAGTGGTTGGGCATTGCTGTGATGTATATGGTCTTCTTATCTAAATTCTTGCCCTAACCTAACTTACACTATTGAGCTAACCATTGTTTAATTTGTCGATCGGAATGATTGGTCTGCTATTTGACTTTTTCTCAAACAATAGTTTTTGGTAGGCTACTCATTTTGTTAGGTTACTTTTGTTCTTTGTCCCGTACCTAGACATGTTAAATGTGAATGATGCATATATGACTAAATGATGACGATCAACGGGCGAGTATTTACTCAATTTCTAGATCAATACAACCTAAAACGTGGGCAAATATTTGCCGGCCACTTTACCTTTTATATTTCAAAATGAAAGTACTATTTATGCTTCACAAAGATCACGAAAAGTTTATTTTTTTTTTCAAATATTTAAATACCCTAAAAGATTTCAAATGTTTAAGGTTAAGGAGAGTCAAACTATTAATTTCAATAATTTCATTGAAAAAATAAAATTAAAAATCAGCATGCATGGAATATCTTTTTAATGGTGCATTTGCTACAAAAACTCTCAACGAACATCAAATATCTTCTCAGATCAAAAACTCTAAAAGAACTTTTTGGCATGCATAACTCATTACCTTTAAAAGAAATCTGTCATGGATTGAATAAGTACCATGAGCTCAGTGTTTGTGATTAAGGATGATGGAAGAGAACTGTAGATCTAAATAATGGAGTTCTTTCATCAAATTGAAGCCAAGAACCTAAGAGTCAAGAACAAGAAGCATTGAATATCTTCTTGATAGTGCATCTACTACAACATTAGTTTTGCTAGGTTTATATTTCAAGGCGAAAGAAACAATTAAAGAAATTTTACCCATTTGGCATATCTCGAATTGAGGTTGTGTTTCTAAAATTTGAATCAATTCAAATGAAGAACAAACTGTTTAGGCCTCATGTAGTTACTTTAGTAATCAAAAGCTCTCATGATGGCATAGAACTCTCTGTCACAAGAGGAAAAGTTCTTCCTGAACCCTGTCAACTTCTCACTAAAAAGATTTCTGGGCTTAGTAAAAGAACAACGCCGATGCCAAACTCCACTCACATCGCATTCTACATCAAATATTTTATCAATACCTTATGAAAATAGACCTATAAAGTTTTTGTTTGATGATTCAAAGGCATCGTAGCAGCCTTGGACCATTTGAAAGATCTCTTGCTCATGCATTTAGTAATGGGAGCCATGATGGTGTTGAAATTCTTCATAAGTCACTGCTAGAAAAAGGCAAGACTATTGAAGCTCTTTACATTAGAAGTTAAGGATTGGCCACGTCTACATCAATTCCACCTAGGATTGGTCAATGAAGGTCCTCTTTTTTGTAAACATCATAGTGAAGGAATACAATGCTTGAAGAGAAGGACCGATGTTTTTCCATCTTATTATAGAGCTGTTATTTCCTCAAGACTTGAAAACTCGACTTAAGTGAGAATAATGCTCTTCCTCACTTCGAGAAAAGTATAAAAAAAGTCATAAACCTATTGCATTGGTATCAATTCGGTCATAAACTTTTCAATTGAACCAATTTAGTCATAAACCTTTTAACATTTGTACCAATTTAGTTCATCCCGCCAATTTTGGCTGGTCGGCGCTGACGTGGATGTTGTTCGGTGGTGGATGCTGACGTGGCAATTTTTATGATTTTTTATGATTTTTTTGAATTTTTATTGTTTTTTTTTTCTTTTCCTTTTCTTTTCTCCCTTCTTCTTGGACTATTCCTGGCGGTGGTTGGCGAGGGCCGCAAAGCCCTCACTGGCTACTGGTGAGGGTCGTGGCCTTTGCCCAGCCTCTCCCAGGGTCGCCGGCGGGTGGCTTCGCTCAGATCTGGGCAAGGCCAACCTCACCCTAGCCTTGCCGCGGGCAAAGGTAGTCTTGCCCATGGCGACTATCGTTGGGGCAGAGGCGAGGGCTGCTAAGCCCTCACCAGCCGTCGGCGAGGGTCGCGGCCCTTGCTCGGCCTCGCCCAGGGATGCGAGTGAGGCGGCTTAGCCTAGCTCTGGGCGAGGAGAGCCTCGCCCTGGCCTTGTCGTGGGCGAAGGTGGCCTCGCCCACGAACGGTGTCATCTCATCCCATGGAGACATGATTTCTGAGATAATCATTGTAATTAGTTCTTATTTCTGTATATTGATCTCTTTGCTTAGTAGCTGATTCAAGGGAAAGTGCAAAAACCAGCTCTTCAAGTTTAGTTTGATAGCAATGTCTTTCCATTTGGCGCTATTAGCAAGTTTGGCGGTTCATCCAATTTTCTGTTTGGATCTCCCCCTTCATGTATAGTCATCTGATGCCATGGAAGACCCTGCTCCCATTTGGTTTTTGTCTTGACAAATAATGTGTAGTTCTTTTGTTTTTTGAATATGGAATACGGTCTCTTCATTTATTTTGCGTTTCTAGAGTAGCTTGTGCTATCCCATGTTGTTAATATGAAACAAAGCCTTTTTGATGTGATGGCTATAACCAGCTTAGTTTGTGGATCACACGTAGATAAACTACAATTATATGGTGTTTTAGGCTAAAGGATTCAAGGTAGATAAAAGATGCATCGGTTTCATTTTGGAGCTACTTTTCTTTTGTTGGTTCTAAAAGATAATTGAACATTGAAAGATGTACGTGTTGATTGGGAAAAAAGGGAAGATAACTCAATAGGTATGCTTGTTTTGGGTAAGAAAATGAAGTTTTTCATTGTTATTTACTTCAAACTATTGGGCTAAATGGTTTGGTCTTTAATATGGTATGCCCGTGTATAACTATGGAATTGAGCAGAGAAGTTTCTTGTGGCTTGGCAGAGTTGGGCTCTATTTTTTGGTTGCTGGAGAAATGATTTAACCATCAATAGGACATTGGGGATTTATCTTAGACCTTCTCCTTGCTTACAACTACTATTCTCTTTTACTTTGTTCTAATTTGTGAACTTGTCCTTTATGCTTGATCTACTAGTTGGTAAACATAGTTACCATCTTTCATGCCTCACTAGAATGTATTTTGGTGTTATTAGATATGATACTTTATATGTGTTTAGGGCCAAAATCTCACTATAGTGGGCACGTTGTAAGACTTACATTGGGATGTCTCATGCATATCTTTTATTCATTCACTGCAAAGACATCACCCTAGGGAGAACCATCTAGCTTCCCGCTCCCCCCTCCCATCTCACTATTTGAGTACATTGTTAGTGATTATCAATGAGCTTCATAATGTTTATTGCATTGAGGATTTGATTTTAGGAACGTTGTTCTAGCTTCGGATGAAGTTTGAATTATTAGGAGTATATTGTTTATAATAGGTTTAAATGAAGAAGATACCTAATTATTTTGTTCATGTAGAAATATGACCGGATGGATGCATGAGCATTTTGCATACCAAATGTATGCATTCACATACATTGAAAAGCCATTTGTGCTGTCTTTGGAACAGCTTCTACTATCTCATGTGTTTCTGGCTTTTCTAGTATTTCGCCTGCAATTTGTGTTTCATGATCCATGTGCTTCAATATAGATGGATGATAACAAAATCCAAGTGGTGATTATGGGTGATGTTGCAATAATTATGACATTTATTACACTAGTTTTTTGATGATTATAATCATTTTGAAACCATATACCGAGAGAGCCTCATGTGAATTAGGATGACAAAAGAGAGTTGTATATAAATCGTGTTCTATACAGTGGCAAAATTCATTGTATAAATTAAACATGGATGATGCTGAATGCTTTTTGAGAGCTTCGTAAGGCACTCGATGTAAGTAAATTGTTGCGTTCTATTATAAATGTAAGTCTTTATGCATTGCTCGAGAAGTTTCATTAGTATTTGGTTGGTAATTATATTGATTATTTTAGGATTGTGTCTTAGCAATAGATGGAACTCATGTATGTATATAAGTTCCTCTTGAAATTCAAAGAAGATTTTTTGGTCGGAAGGATAAAGCAATATAAAACGTATTAGCCACTATTACATTGACTTGAGAATCTCTAATGTGTTAGCCGGTGCACATGATTCACATATTTTATCTGATGCACTTTGAAAGCTGGATGGATTAAACATCCTAGAGGTAAGAAAATGGAATTTATACACAATGTTTGAATTGAGCTTAATATCTTAGTAATAAACTTATTTATAACTTGTATTAAAATATACGTTGATGCTTGTTGTGGAATCCATAATGGCATCATCTCTCCCTATTGTGGCATTAGATATCATTTGAAGGAGCTCAGTGATCACCCACCTAAAAATGAGAAGGAACTATTCAATATGCATCAAGTATTGGATTCTGAACCTTTTTGGTTATTTGGAACACATATTGATGTTGCCTTAACTTGTTGTATTATTTGATCCCAATAACCCTATCATGGAAGAGATGAATAGACAAATGGATTTTTAAAGAGAAAATCCAAGAATCCAACTTTCTCAAAGAGAGGAAAAGGAGGAAAATAAGATATGAGCTTAAAAAAAGGATAGGATTGTGGATGCAATGTAGATCAGTTATCTGAATATTAGAGAAGGCAATAATTTTGATAAATTTCTAAACAGAGGAGAGCATGCTTAGTGATAAATTTTATTGAGCTTTGTTGCAAAAATATTCATAAGTGTTCTTTCTTTTTATAATGTGATTATTAGTAATTCGAGAGCTGATATTTGATGTAAGATTAATATGTATTGGCCTTTCTATGACTAGTGACCCTAGTGTCGATTATGCATTTCAACCTAAAGAATGCTTGTCCTTTGTTCTAAAGCAATTGCATGTTGTTTATTAGATTTGAAGCTATGAATTCTCTCCCTTCCTCATGCCTCACTAATCAAAATTTAGCTTCTAAAGAATGTCAAATACCTCATTTTGGTAAGATTGGTAGTGTTCTAAATATCTTTCCTATGTATCCATAATCATCGTAAGCTTATCTTGTTAAGATCTAATCACAAGTAACATGGGTTTCAATGAAAAACTTTGTTGAACTCTTACATAGGGATGGGTGTTTGGTGATCACGAGGGAACAGAGATACAAAGCAAGTTTGCCTCATTAATGGCCTTGAAGGTAACTACAAATTTAAAGAATATATGGGTTGGTAAAGCAATGCATGTTTAGGTGGTGAAGTTTAGAAAATATTTTCCTTGATCTTTTTGAGATTTTATCCATATATCGGAAAATATTGTCATTCTCATGAAAACAAAAAATATTTTTTAGAAATGCTACATTTTTCATGAAACGAACGGAGACTTAAAAAATTTGTTCACTTGAGGAGGAAACCTCATGTATTAACAAATTCAAAAATGAATCTATACATTTAGGAATTCACCTCTATTTTTATAGGAATTATGACATAGAAAGCAACCAAACATTAAATATATAGGAATTAGATACTACATTTAAAATACACAGGAACTCGAATTTTGGCTATCCAACTTGGCAATTCAGCCACCAACCGTGCCCTTCAATTTGCATTCACTCTTCACGTTTGAGAACCTTCATCTTGGGCATTTTGGGACCCACTACATCATGTTGCGGCTGAAATTCGCCTTTTTGCTTGCACAATCAATAGATGGGCTTTCAATTAATTGATAGGGGTACCTTGAGCAAGGTCATTTTGTGTTCCGATTGATGGGATTCCCAAGCTCCGATACTCCTCCGCATCAACCATCCCCAAACTAATTTTTCCCAAAAACTAATTTGAAATCAAGCTTACAATATCTCTTCAACCATGGAAATCCTAAAATTTCACTAGTGCATTCCCAAAAGCCTCTTGTCATAAGTTAGGAAACACCAACACTCTTAAGAAGTCTTTATGTCGTGTTGGACACTTTGACACATGTCTAATATTCTCCAATAGTCAGTCAATACATGTTGAAAAATCGGATACTTGGCCAACTTTGCCAATACTCTCCGATACTTAAGTCGGAATTCTGACATACAAGTTTTCGATACATGATAAAATTTTTCAATAAATGAGGGATCAAAATGTATATATGTGGAAAAAATAAAATAAAAATAATAAAAAAAATAGGGAAAGTAAAAAAAAAAAAAAAAAAAAACATACTCTTCTTTTCTCTTTTCTTTTGGCTCTCACTTCTCATAATACATAAATCACCCCCAATTTTTTTTTTCTTTTTTCTTTCGACACGTCTGACACGTAAGTTCAAAATGTTTATTGCTTGTTTTTTTCTCTCCAAATTTTATAGATGGTTGGAATTGAGTTGAATTTGTCAAATTGAAATAATAAATGATATTAATAAATGGTAGATTAATATTTTTAGTGTAAATTCATTTTAGAATTTTTAGTATTTATTACTTGTGAACTTGAATCAAATTAATTTAATTGAAATAAATATAAAATATAATGTCATAACGTATCTAAATTCTTTATTTTTAAAGAAATGATGTGTGGATAAATATCGTATCGTGTGTCGTAGTAGTAGTATTACTTTGATCATAGGCCTAATCCTTGTGCTTTTTTTCTTGGTGCGATCTTAGCATGGAGATTCCACCTTTTACTTGGGAATTTGGAATGGATAACATGACACATCATTGCTCCCCGACCGCCGAGCCACGTGGGGGGGAGTGCTGATGTGTCCTGCAATCATCCTGCCGCTCTCCTCCAAAAAGCGCATCGTCTCCTTCCTTCCTTCCTTCCTTTCCCGATCGACGGACTCCCAAAATCTCTGCCATTCTCTTGCAGTACAAACAACTCTCTCTCTTCTTTCTCTCTCTACTCCCAAAATTTAGGCACCTAGATTTTGAGTTTGTCACCATTCTCCTTATGCCTTCTAGTTCTTCTTTTAACTTGATAATACAAATCTCTAGAGTTGTCTCTAGCATTGTTGGGTTCATCATTGGTGTTTATACTAGGCTTGGGATTAGCATGGCATGGATGATGAATCGAAGGTCTCTGTAGTTATTCTTATCTCACTTGATTTTCTAGGAGGTTGGGGATTTGCTCCATTTGTCACTAGAGATCCTCTAAAGCATGGTCATGCCTTTCATTATCGGTTTGTTCCAAATTTAAGCCTCTAAGAATCGGTTTAATCATTATTGTAGAATACAAATATATAAGATAGATGATATAAGGAATCACTAAAAACGAGTTCAACCTTAAAGCACCAATACTAACTTTATGCATGGTGAAAATTAAAGGATGATAAATGTACAATGGATAAGTGTATTTGAATGAAGTAAGGTTGAGATTAAAAAGTTCACCACCAAGACATAAAAGGACAATCCACCAACTAAGGATGAAGAACTCAATGTTCACAAGTGAAGCGAATTTAATAAGGAACCAGATATATCAGTTCGTTTCAAGGAAAAATTTCCATAATTTCCAATTTTTTGGGGTGGGAAATATGTGTTCAAAGAAAATATTTTCCGATCAATGGAAAATGTCCTTCTAAATTTGGGAATCAATTTCCAATGTTTCTCACTCGCACTTGTGTGTTTTCTTCGTTTTCTTCTCTTTCTCATGCTTCCTCTCCTCCTCTCTCCAAAGTTGCTTCTTTGCCCCATCTTTCTCACCCAACCTAGGTCTTTTTCGTCTCATTGCTCGCACTTCTTATTGTCCCTCATCTCGTCCCATGGAGACATGATTTCTGAGATAATCATTGTAATTAGTTCTTATTTCTGTAAATTGATCTCTTTGCTTAGTAGTTGATTGAAGGGAAAGTGCAGAAACCAGCTCTTCAAGTTTAGTTTGATAGCAATGTCTTTCCATTTGGCGCTATTAGTAGTTTTGGCGATTCATCCAATTTTCTGTTTGGATCTCCCCCTTCATGTATAGTCATCTGATGCCATGGAAGACCATGCTACCATTTGTTTTTGTCTTGACAAACAATGTGTAGTTCTTTTGTTTTTTGAATATGGAATATGGTCTCTTCGTTTATTTTGCGTTTCTAGAGTAGCTTCATGCTATCCCATGCTATTAATCTGAAACGAAGCCTTTTTGATGTGATTGCTATAACCATCTTAGTTTGTGGATCACACCTAGATAAACTACAATTATATGGGTGTTTTGGGCTAAAAGATTCAAGGTAGATAAAAGATGCATCGCTTTCATTTTGGAGCTATTTTGTTTTGTTGGTTCTAAAAGATAATTGAACATTGAAAGATGTACATGTTGATTTGGAAAAAAAAAAGGGAAGATAACTCGATAGGTATGCTTGTTTTGGGTAAGAAAATGAAGTTTTTCATTATTATTTACTTCATGCTATTGGGCTAAATGGTTTGGTCTTTAACATGGTATACTCGTGTATAAATATGGAATTAAGCAGAGAAGTTTCTTGTGGCTTGGCAAGTTGGGCTCTATCTTTTGGTTGCTGGAGAAATGATGTAACCATCAATAGGACATTGAGAATTTATCTTAGACCATCTCCTTGCTTACAACTCATATTCTCTTTTACTTTGTTCTAATTTGTGAACTTGTCCTTTCTGCTTGATCTACTAGTTGGTAAACATAGTTACCATCTTTCATGCCTCACTAGAATGCAGTTTGGTGTTATTAGATATGATACTTTATATGTGTTTAGGGCCAAAATCTCACTATAGTGGGCATGTTGTTAGACTTACATTGGGATGTCTCATGCATATATTTTATTCATTCACTGCAAAGACATCACCCTAGGGAGAACCATCTAGCTTCCCCCCCCCCACGTCCCGTCTCACTATTTGAGTACATTGTTAATGATTATCAACGAGCTTCATAATGTTTATTGCACTAGGGATTTGATTTTAGGAACGTTGTTCTAGCTTCGGATGAAGTTTGAATTATTAGGAGTATATTGTTTATAATAGGTTTAAATGAAGAAGATACCTAATTATTTTGTTCATGTAGAAATATGACCGAATGGATGCATGAGTATTTTGCATACCGAATGTATATATTCACATACATTGAAAAGTCATTTGTGCTGTCTTTGAAACAGCTTCTATTGTCCCATGCATTTCTGGCTTTTCTAGTATTATTCTTCTAGCATTTCACCTGCATTTTGTGTTTCATGATCCGTGTGCTTCAATATAGATGGATGATACAAAATCCAAGTGGTGATAATGGGTGATGTTGCAATAATTATGATAGTTATTACACTAGTTTTTGGATGATTATAATTATTTTGAGAACCATATACCGAGAGAGCCTCATGTGAATCAGGATGACAAGAAAGAGTTGTATATGAATCGTGTTCTATACAGTGGCAATACTCATATAAATTAAACATGGATGATGCTGAATGCTTTTTGAGAGCTTCATAAGGCACTCGATGTAAGTAACTTGTTGCGTTCTACTATAAATGTAAGTCTTTATGCATTGCTCAAGAAGTTTCATTAGTATTTGGTTGGTAATCATTAGGATTGTGTCTTAGCAATAGATGGAACTCATGTATGTATATCAGTTCCTTTTGAAATTCAAATAAGATTTTGCGGTCGGAAGGATGGAACCAAACAAAACATATTAGCCACTATTACATTGACTTGAGAATCTCTAATGTGTTAGCCGGTGCACATGATTCACATATTTTATCTGATGCACTTTGAAGGCCGGATGGATTAAACATCCTAGAGGTAAGAAAATGGAATTTATACACAATGTTTGAATTGAGCTTAATATCTTAGTAATAAACTTATTTATAACACGTAGTAAAATATACGTTGATGCTTGTTGTGGAATCGATAATGGCATCAACTCTCTCTATTGTGGTGTTAGATATCATTTGAAGGAGCTCAATGATCACCCACCTAAAAATGAGAAGGAACTAGTCAATCTGTGTCAAGAGTGTTTTCAAGTATTGGATTCTGACCCTTTTTGGTTATTTGGAACACATATCGATGTTGCCTTAACTTGTTGTATTATTCACAATTTTATCATAGGTTTGATGCCGATAACCCTATAATGGAAGAGATGAATAGACAAATGGAATTTCAAAGAGAAAATCCAAGAATCCAACTTTCTCAAAGAGAGGAGAAGGAGGAAAATAAGATATGAGCTTAAAAAAAAGGATAGGATTGTGGATGCAATGTAGATCAGTTATCTTAATATTAGAGAATGCAATAATTTTGATAAACTTCTAAACGGGGGAGAACATAGTTAGAGATAAATTTTATTGAGCTTTGTTGCAAAAATATTCACAAGTGTTCTTTCTTTTTATAATGTTATTATTAGTAATTCGAGAGCTTATATTTGATGTAAGATTAATATGTATTGGCCTTTCTATGACTAGTGACCGTAGTGTCGATTATGCATTTCAACCTAAAGAATGCTTGTCCTTTGTTCTAAAGCAATTGCATGTTGTTTATTAGATCTGAAGCTATGAATTCTCTCCCTTCCTCATGCCTCACTAATCAAAATTTAGCTTCTAAAGAATGTCAAATACCTCATTTTGGTAAGATTGGTAGTGTTCTAAATATCTTTCCTATGTATCCATAATCATCATAAGCTTATCCTATCAAGATCTGACCACAGATAACATGGGTTTCAATGAAAAACTTTGTTGAACTCTTACATAGGGATGAGTGTTTGGTGATCACGAGGGAACAAAGACATAAAGCAAGTTTGCCTCATTAATGGCCTTGAAGGTAACTGTAAATTTAAAGAATATATGGGTTGGTAAAGCAATGCATGTTTAGGTGGTGAAGTTTAGAAAATATTGTCTTGATCTTTTTAAGATTTTATCCAAATACCGGATAATATTGTCATATCCAAATACCGGATAATATTGTCATTCTCATGAAAAAAAAAACATTTTTTAGAAATGCTATATTTTCCGCAAAACGAACGGAAACTTAAAAAAACTTGTTCACTTGAGGAGGAAACCTCATGTCTTAACAAATTCCAAAATGAATTTATACATTTAAGAATTTACCTCTATTTTTATAGGAATTATGACATAGAAAGCAACCAAACATTAAATAAATAGGAATTAGATAATGCATTTAAAATACACAAGAACTCGAATTTTGGCTATCCAACTTGGCAATTCAGCCACCGACCATGCCCTTCAATTTGCATTCACTCTTCACGTTTGAGAACCTTCATCTTGGGCATTTTGGGATCCATTGCATCATGTTGCGGCGGAAATTTGCCTTTGCTTGCATGATCAACAAATGGGCTTTCAATTAATTGATAGGGTACCTCGAGGCTCGAGCAAGGTCATCTTGTGTTCTGATTGATGGGATTCCCGAGCTCTGATGCTCCTCCGCATCAACCATCCCCAAACTAATTTTTCCCAAAACAAATTTGAAATCAAGCTTACAATATCTCTTCAACCATGGAAATCCTAAAATTTTACTAGTGCATTCCCAAAAGCCTATTGTCATAAGTTAGAAAGTACCGACACTCTTCGGAAGCTTTCATATCGTGTCGGACACTTCGACACGTGTCTGACATTTTTCAACACTCGGTCAACACGTGTCAAAAAATCGGATATTTAGCTAACTTTGCTAACACTCTTCGACACTCAAATCGAATTTCGACATACAAGTTTTCGATGCATGATAAAAATTTTCAATAAATGATGGATCAAAATGTACAAATATGAAAAAAAAAAAAAAAAAAACACACTCAAGTTGGAATTTTGACATACAAGTTTTCAAGGCATAATAAAAATTTTCAATAAATAAGGGATCAAAATGTATATATATATGTACCAAAAAAAAAAATAAAAATAATTAATAAGGAAAGGAAAAAAAAATAAATAGGGAAAAAGAAAAAAAAAACACCTCTTTTCTCTTTTCTTTTGGCTCTCACTTCTTATAATACATAAATCACCCCTCGATTTTTTTTTCTCTTTTCTTTTGACACGTTTGACACATAAGTTCAAAATGTGAATTACTTGTTTTTTCTCTCTCCAAATTTTATAGATGGTTGGAATTGAGTTGAATTTGTCAAATTAAAATAATAAATGATATTAATGAATGGTAAATTAATATTTTTAGTGTAAATTCATTTTAAATTTTTTATTATTTATTATTTGTGAACTTGAATCAAATTAATTTGATTGAAATAAATATAAAAAATTACATACACATATAATATGTCCTAATGTATCTAAATTTTTTATCTTTAAGGAAAAGATGTGTCAAATATATATTATATCGCGTGTCGGGTGACAGTAGTACTATTAATTAGATCATAGGCATAGGCCTTGTGCTTTTTTTCTTGGCGCGATCTAGCATGGAGATTCCACCTTTCACTTGGGAATTTGGAATGGATAACAGAGAAAATATTGACACGTCACCGCTCCCCGACCGCCGAGCCACGTGGGGGGGGAGGGAAATGCTGACGTGTCCCGCAATCATCCTGCCGCTCTCGCCGTACAGTCCCGTCTCTCTCTTCTTTCTCTATCTACTTTCTCTCTCTTCTTTCTCTCTCTACTCCGACCGTCCTCGCCGGCATCGGCTCCCATGGCGCTGTGCCGGCGGAAGCCTCGCGCCGCGTCCCAGTTCGAGCTCCTGACGCGGAGCCGCGGCCCGGCGCCGGCTTCCTTGATCGGCGCGCCGAGGTCAGCGGCGGCGGCGGCGGCGGCGGCTCCTCCTTCTTCTTGGCTCGCGAGGTTGATCGGCGGCCCGCGCGCCGACTGGGTCGGCAGGACGCCGCGCTGCTCCCCTCGCCGCTTCGAGTCGACCGTGGCCGAGAAGCTCCCGCGGTTCGCCGGTGGCAATCTGGTAAAAAAATTTGGTTACTGACTAAAAGGTGTATCAATTCATGGGCATGCTTCGTTTGGTTGCTTTCCATGCTTATGAGAGATGATCGCTTGGTAGAACACGATCCGACTGGGTCGTAATTTCTTAAAGAAGAAACCTTTTCCAATTCATTTATGTTATTTGCACAGCCGAGAAATGGCAAAGATCTTAACTTTGCACCTCATGCAGGTTTGTCATAATCAAGTAGGAATAGTATGACGGGTTAGTATGTCTGGTTTCGTGTCTAGTGTTCCTCAGCCACCATGGGAACTGGTGTATTTTCAGCTAGCCCATAAGATATCCGTCTCTGTAGTTTTCGAGGCGAATCCATTTGATCTTGAATGTGTCTGCATAACCGGTATTTTCAGCTAGCCCATTTGATATGGGGATAGAAGTGGCAAAAGGGCAACTTTTTTATGACCAGTTGGTAGAATGTAACATTGCCACTTTTACTGTGAAGCTTTGCTCCTTGGAAGACTGCAAAAGCTCAGCTTTTTGATTCTCAGTTAAAAGTTAAGACTTCGCATTTCAGTGTGCGTTAGCCAATTCACTAGATGTTTGGTTTTGGGCAGACAATGGACTTTCCTGGTGGTAAAGTTGCATTCACACCTAAGATGAGCTTCATATCTGAATCTCCTGAGGAGAGGGCACATTGCTACCGGGTACTAGATGAAGATGGTCAACTGCTAGTTCACGGCAGCTTTGTACAGGTATCGCCCGGTTACAAATAGATCGTCTTGCTGTTAGTATTTCTTGGTGGATTAGACTTTCCTTTGTTCCCTACCACTGTGGATGTTTTAGTCTTACGGACGTTGATTGAACTAGGTCAGCGAGCAGGTTGCTGTAAGAATGTATAGTGAGATGGTTACGCTTCAAACAATGGATAATATCTTCTATGAAGCACAAAGGCAAGGAAGAATCTCGTTTTATGTGACCTCAAGTGGAGAAGAAGCTATTAACATTGCATCTGCAGCAGCCCTCACATTTGATGATCTTGTTTTCCCCCAGGTTATATCTGATGCACCCAAATGTCCAACTCTTACATTATTTTGAGGTGACTTGTCACTTTATGGCACAATTGTTAAAATTTTTTTCATAACAATGTGAGTCCATGAAGATTGGAATTAACTATGGCTCAAAGCCTTCAATATATGATTGGAACAATCAGAACAGAATGTTTGATGGGTTAAAACTGAAATACGAATGATTTATAGTCAAAAGAATGGGATTTAGCTTATCTGTTTTTATTTTTGATATGTAACTATTAAAATAGGCCAAACTCTTGTTTCACTTGTTTATTTGGCGTTCAAGATGTGAGACAGACTGCTGATTTTGAAGCTTGTTCTGATCAATACAGTACAGGGAACCTGGAGTTCTCCTCTGGCGTGGATTTACATTACAAGAATTTGCAAATCAATGTTTTGGAAACAGAGATGATTATGGAAAGGGCAGACAGATGCCCGTTCATTATGGATCTAACAAGCTAAACTACTTTACTGTTTCATCGACAATTGCGTAAGATACAAGCTTCTGCATGTGACATTACTGTTGAAGAACTTAATTTTCCCTTTTCCTGGAGATTAAAGGCACCTACATTTCATGCAACAGTACACAAATTCCCCATGCAGTTGGTGCAGCCTATTCTTTGAAGATGGATGAAAAAGATGCTTGTGCTGTCACTTATTTTGGAGATGGTGGTACTAGTGAGGTAAATACACTTCTTCACATTTTTGTGGCGTCTTCTGAGGTTTAAGAGCAGGGCAATACAAATGCATAAATTTGTCCTGTTCTATATATGTGAGGTCCATTCTATCTAGGATGTTGTTCGAGACAAGTCTGTAAAAGAGGCTATATTTGCCAATTATCATATTTTATATCCTCAGGACACCAAAAATTAGCAGATTTATCATTATTAATTGCTTCCTAATACTCAGCTATGCCATGGCAGGGAGATTTCCATGCTGCTATAAATTTTGCAGCTGTTCGGGAGGCCCCGGTTATCTTCATCTGTAGGAACAATGGATGGGCCATCAGTACGCCGACCGCAGATCAGTTCCGAAGTATACAGGGCTTCCACTGTTTGTTTTGCTTGGCCTTTCTTTTATCTTGTTAAATTTTTAATAATGGAGTTTTACAAATTTGCAGGCGATGGTATTGTTGTTAGAGGTCCGGCATATGGAGTACGCAGCATCCGGGTAGATGGAAATGATGCTCTTGCCATGTATAGTTCTGTTCGAGCTGCTCGTGAAATGGCAATTGGTGAACAGAGACCCATCTTGATTGAAGTAAGACAGGTTCACTCATTTCTTTTCTTAGGCCCCATTACCAATTGGAATTTCCACTGATCTTGGCTGTTGATAGGCCCTGACATATCGAGCAGGGCACCACTCAACGTCAGATGACTCCACCAAATATCGTCCTGCCAATGAAATCGAATGGTGGCGAACGGCTAGAGATCCTGTGAGTAGACTAAGGAAATGGATTGAAAGCAATGGTTGGTGGAGTGAGGAGGCCGAGTCAGAGCTCAGAAACAATGTTAGAAAGCAGGTAATCAGTGTCTGTCCAGAATGAATCTCACATATAGTTGTAGATACATTCGTTGCCGAGCAGAGCCTCTTTTTGGCTTTTGATTACAAATTCTGCATATTTCTTCTAGCAATTGCTCAGCAACCTAAGGTCCCTTATCTTTGTTCATTTTAAATTACTAATTTGCAGAATCGTACACTTTTGCTCTTCTGATGCAGCTATTACATGCAATTCAAGTGGCAGAGAGAGTTGAGAAGCCACCCGTTTCTAACCTTTTCACAGATGTTTATGATCTGCCTCCATCGAATCTCCGAGAACAGGAGATGTTGCTGAGAGAAACCATCAAAAGATATCCACAAGATTATCCAGGGGAGGTTCCTGTTTAGATGGGTTTGAATTATAACAATAATGGGCGTTATTGCTTCCGAGCTCGCTGCAAAATATGTGATTCTCGAGGGCTCTTTCATGTGTACAATATAATCCATCAGCTCTCCCTTTCATTTGCAACTTTACATTGCTACTCTACCATTCTTCAGGGTAACAATCAGTAGATGAAAAGGGAGAAAACGGTTGAAAGAAGTCAAAACTTTATCGTGTAGTGTTCTGTATATTACTAAAAAGTAAATTTGCATAAATAGCTATCTCAAAGAAATAGGACTATTTAGGCTCTTAAATGAAGAGGAAAGTGAGAACTGATGAACCAAATTGATTGAGAAGATGAAACAACTGTACAACTGTGCAGCTTCCCATTATAAGAATTCCCTCGGAGATGCTGGAGAACGAGGCATCAAATTCTGATGGAAACGATAAAAAAGACTCATGAATAACCACCGATCAATTTGGTTCTCGAGAATCTAGACAGAGTGCCAGCGTCGATGAGCGTTTGGCTACAGTGAAACATGTTAAGCAGCACGATCCAGTACTTCCTCAAAATATATGACCGTGCGGGAGTGCATGTAGATGGCTTCATCCTTAAGTAAGGGTCTCGATGATCTTGCTAGCCATGTAAACCAGAGGTAAATGGTTGTCACTGATTTTCTTCTAGGAACAGGATGAATCTCTGATGGAAGACGTGTGCCTTCTCTAGCTTCTGTGCGTTTCTGTACCCCATACGCGGATAATTTTGTTAAAGCGAAGAGATTTAGTTGTCGAACAAAAACCGAGAAAGTAAACAATGATAATAAGCACAGTATGCCGAAATGGAGATGACACAAAAAGTAGAAGGCGCTGACACGATATTCACGATAAGGCAATATTAGTAAGATTGTGCGCACTTTCTTCCATAGTACACCGATTGACCATACAGCTATATGACGCCATTGTAATTAGATAGAAAAACGTTTTAACATGTCGTAAAGTATTTTTACAAAGTGTTGCCATAGTCAATAGCAAAAGTTTTTATTATAAAATAGTTGTACTACACACTATAGTACTTTACAAGTGACATTTATATTTTATAGTTACATCTCGACTATCTATATGCCACAGCAATATGCAAAATCTATGGGTTAAGAAAATCTACATGGCAGAACAATCACCTTCGAAAGTTCATCAGGCCCATCTAGGTTGTTGTCGTTGTTGTCTCTTGCATGCTGGAAACGACATGCAGATAGATAACTGTAATTGTTCTCTCCCTCTTTCACTGAATTTTGCTGCAATACAAGAATCTAATAGTGGAAGAGGATTAACCAGCATTGCCACAAGGCAATCATCCTCATTCTGCACAGAAATGGCCGACATACTTTGCAGGTTCTAACACATATGCCAAAGCAGAAGCTTGTTGCAATTAAATTTTTATCCTCATCTCAGACGACCGACGCAGTAAAAGGCTGATGAACACAAAAAGTATGTTGTAGTGAGTGCAGGGACAAGCAACAGGTAGTTACACTCAACCAGTGCTAGCAATGTCTCGAACATGTTTATGCTAATGAATATCCGAGAGCAAATACTATAACGTATGTAATAGTGAAAAGAATATCCTTGTACATACCAAATGAGAAGACCCAGCTTTTGCCGACACATTAAGCAATACAAGGCATAATACCTGCTTCCTTGATTCAGTGGTAACCTTAGCTATTCTTCTCCAATATTATCACTGTCTATTTGTTGAAAATCCACTTTCCATGCTCCAAAGTCGATAGCTTGAAGAGAAATACGACCCAGATATAAGTCGCTTAAGTGTACATCACACAACCCAAACCGCCTTTTATTCAAGCTGGGATGAATGCAACCAGAGAAACCTGTCTTCCATCCTGGAAATTTCTGCCTTTGCATCGCATTAAGGGTATAAACCCTTGGTGCACTAGCTGAGCAACCCACAACAAAACAGTTGCAAGGTCGTGACTGGCTGGTTATTCTTGCTAGAGATAGTAAACAGGTGCCAGAATATAGAATTCCATACATTAGGGACTCATCATTATTAAAGACTTGAGAATCTGATGGTTCATTTGCCACATCTTGATCCAACTCTTGGGTTAAGGGAATTCTTCCTAAATCTGCATCAAATCGTTTTTCTACCTTGTCTTCATGCATCCGGTATTTGGATGCCAGAGTTACGGATACAAGACTTTCTTGCATGATCACAAACTACCAGCTTTAACTCATTGAAGTTGTTGCACTCACTAAACCATCTAAGGCAACGGTGAACAATGCCTGAAAACCAATCTATAATTTTGTCACTATCTTGTAATATAAGTGGGTTTGCAGAACGAGCATATCCTCTTGAGTTTGTCACCTCATATCGTAAAAGATGCTTTTCTATGATATGAACAGGTGCCTCAATCTCTGTAGTGCTGATAGGGTTGGAAGACTTGGGCAAAAGAGCAAGAGTGGAAGCAGTCTCAGAAGACACATACTCATCTACACGCTTTTGGAATTCACGGAAACTGTCAATCAATTCTTTAGGCAGAGAAGGTTCAGCGACATATCTAGATAAAATTATCTCCTCACTTTCTGCAGATTTGGCATTTACATCTTGCATCCATAATTTCAACAAGTACTTGTACCAGTGATCGGTTTCCATGCCCACCTTCCTGTAGTGAGATATCTGGCTTAAAACTGAACCTTTATCAGCCAAATTCCTGATTTCTGACTCTTTAACCTTTTTTAAGCCATGAGCCAACCACTTTTGTCCAATTCGAATTTTCCCAGCATTCCAAGCTGTTTCCTTCTGCAAAGCAAATAGCTTGACCTTATCTTTTAACTTGTGAACGGCTCTTACTGCCGGACTTTCCTTCACTCTTCTTGTAATCAGAAGACCCAGAAAGCGAATTCCATGAGGTCCCTCGCATGGTGAAACTCCAGATAGACTGTTAACTTCCAGGTATAAACTATTCCGCATATAACTCATAATCTCATGCATTAGATTATTGGCAATGTCTTCAGATCCAGAAACAGCACAAAATATTTCATCCATAACGCGACAGCAATAAACTCTTATGTCAGATTTCCCATTAGTAATGTTCTTTACTTCACTCGCTTCGGATTTCCCATTAATAATGTTCTTTACTTCACTTGCTTCAGATTTCCCATTGATAATGTTCTTTACTTCACTTGGTTTCATCTGTCTTTGAAACCAACGACGCAATGTTGAAGGGGATCCACTTTGATGAGCATCAGAACCAGAACTAAGAGCTTCATATTTCATCGATAATTTAAAAAATTCATGGTCAAATTGGTCAAGATAAATATTCATCAATATAGGGGACAAAATACCTTCTTGGGGTAGACCATGACCTTTCGGGAAGCCCCCAAACTCCAAATTCAGCACATGTGCCTCAAACATGCCTTGGATGAAGGTACATAAGTGGGGATCTTCAATCTTCTCCTCCATAATCGAGACAAGTTGGGAAAAATTTGAAGCATCCATTTTCTTGTCCAAATGCAATGTAAACCACCAGTCAGGGTTTGAAATCTCCTTGCATATATATTTTAGTGCTGTGGAGTGACTCCTACTGCTTCGACAACCATGTGATATCTTGGAAAAATGAGGCCTATAGACAACTTCCAGGACTATCCTGATAGCTTCTTGAACAACTTTCAGCTTCAAATTTGGAAGGATGAGAACTTCTTTCTTTGCACCCTTGATGAGATGGAGTAAGTATTTGCCTTGACATCAAAACTCCCTGAATAAAGCTCCTTAGCTGTGGATACAAAAGATATGTTGGGTTTAGTCATTGAAACATCAACACTTGAGTTGAGCATTATGCAACTGTAAGCATCTTCAAGAGTTTCTGGTGGGCAATAACATTTTCCATGAGAAAATGGAACTTCCCATTCACATATTGCTTCTTAACCCTCTTCTTTATACGGAGTTCAAGAAATCTTTTAAGCTCCATGCGGCCTCTGGGCTTTCTCTCTTCAAGATTGGAAGATTCATTGACAAGACCAGCCAAGTCTTGAGCCAGTGTCAATTTTCCTACATCATCAGCTACAGTATTTACTATTGGAAAGGCAGAATACATTGCATGAGCTATTGTCCTCTCATCTGGTGTACCTGCAGAACAGAATGATTCTCTAGATTGAGTGATAGCATGAGAGGCAAAACTCATTAAGGATCAACTTGAGAAGCAAACCATGAGCACAGGGATTCAACAGCTTACAGAATCACAGAATCCCCCATTTTGCAAAGCATCTTGTAGATATGCTTTTACCAGAGAAAAAAAAACCAGTAAAAGAACCAGAGAGAAGGTGTGTTTATTTATGCTTTCCATAAGTCATTTATAGGTCATGATAGTTTCAGTTAAAAAAACAAGGAGTCAAATGCATTGCCAAAAGGTTTAATTTAATCAGAAAGTCAAAAGTAAAAGTCAATCCAAACATGCTCAAAAACCATCAACTCAAGATTCCCAATAACTGATATCATTTCACAGGACTATACCAATCCACTTCACCTGACAAACATACCACAGTATTCATTTAGAAAGAGCTTATCACTATTTGTACAGATAATTCATCAAATGGTTCCAACATTTTAATGTGGAGAACAGATGAGGTCACTTGTAAAGTTTGATAAGTTGTCCAAGTACAGTGAAGCCTGTGACACTGCAGCTAATCATTGTGTATGAGAACCTTACCAGCTATTTTCAAGGACGAGCAGATGCCGACAAACTTCACGCTCGGCAAATCGACAAGTTTAAGCAGATTTCTCTTGCAAACGCCTCGCAAGCCCACTAATGCCATCACTCTTGTAGACTACACACACATGCTGCATTCTTGAAGGAACAGTTCTACACAGACAAAATGGGCAAAAAAAAAAATTGGAAAATAAGGTAAAAACGTAAATTAAAGTTCTAAAGAATGGACGATGAAAACGCAAACGGGCCAAGCTAAATCTAGTCCTCGCATGGACATTATGTCAAACAGGTACGGCGCAACAGTCATTTTTCTTCAGTCAGATAAAAAACCCACCTTTCCCCACCATTCCGAGCCAGATGACATCAACCGTAACTATCGACAACGAGTGATTCCCGGACAGGCAAGTCACGATTAAACCCGGTAATCGCATTCACGCAACAAGTTCGAAATCACACTCAAGAAAGCCTCTTCCTTTTCCTTCTAAACGACCAACTCTCGCGTCCGAAGAACCGGCGCGACGACAAGACAACCCATTTGGCAAGAACCCATTTGGCATAAGAACTGGACAGGGAAAGTAGAGAGGAAACGGAAGCAGATGCAGAGAATGAGAAGCTTCCCCAACAAATTTCGCTTTTGGGTTTTACAGAGGACGAAGACGAGGGAAAGAACAGATTGCCAGGGAAGAGAACGACAGGAAGACCAACCGGCGGAGCGATGTTCGGATCCGAGCGTAGCCGACCAAGGGAAGCTGGCGGTTGCCCGTCCTTTCCGACCACAGTTAATACCGTTAACGACCGCCGCGCGGACAGAGCCGGACGGCGGCGGATATAATGCTTACTGGAGACTTGCCCCGCCCGGTTGCGCGAAAATAATAATAAAAAATTTTTTTACTAATTAAGAAGGACTTGTCGTAAAAATAATTTTTGTGCTTTTTATCGTCACTCCATTTAATTTCATAAATGAATTGAAACGAAAATGATCTCTTATATTATTTAAATGAATTAAATGAATCATAAAATGATTTGAAAAAATAAAAAAATCTTTATTATTTATTAAAGATATTTGAATGAAAATATCTTGTTGTTTGTAATAATATATTATATATATATATTTATATATATATATTTTATATAACTAATTATTTCAACTGATAAAGGTAATCATTCTTTAGGAAATATTTTTAAATTATTTATTTTTGCGAAAATATTTTCCAAATCAAGACACAATCACCCAATGATTGGGAAGAATTGGAAGAATGGAAACTAATCCCTATCAAGAAGCTTTCCCATATGTTGTCCCCAAAGGGAAAAAAAAACCGATCAATCACTGGTTTTGCAAAGAGAAACCATCGATGTCTAGAGGACATTCTAGCTCAAGATCGATGCCAATGGTGTCAAGGTCATTTGAACCATGTGAAACTAAATTATTTGGTGCATTGTCAAGTAGAATAGGCTACATGAGGAGGGCATTGATGATTGCTAACATGAGAAAAAGTATAATGAGGCTAGAATTGGAAGTATGTACATAGTAATGTGATGGCCATGGGTTGATAAAGAATGGGAATAATATCACGGAACTCTCACGTTGAAAAAGTTAATATTCCTACATGCTTATCGACATGTGGCCAACAAAATAATAAAAGCTATCAATAAGTTTGGTATCACGTTAGATAATGCTATCTTTAGCACCTTTGAGTCTGAAGTTTGATTTAACAGCTAAATCCCATTTGCAATATGATTATCTTCTGTGTGCGATGCGTGTGCCACTGCATTAACTTAAAGGTGCAAGACGGTCTCCGCCAGTTTTACAATTTTACGGTCACCATATATTAATGGATTCAATATCTTACAGGCATCAAAGATGGGAGTTTCTGCACATTATACAGGGAATGCAATCTTCAGTTGATTCCCTTGAAGTGACGCTAAAATTTATAGTTGACAGAAGACAGAAAGGACCGCATCCTTCCGCCGCATCGCACAGGTTGCATTGACGACTTAGGGACAAAAAAGAGTAGTGCAGCAGCATCACCATGAGGTTGGCTTCTCCTCCAAGGATTCTCTTACAGCCTTCAAGATCGATGGCATCAACTTCCGATTGGTAGCTATAATCCCAGTATCCGAGTCAAGGTGTCGTCCTTTGGAGAAATCTAGAGGTCGTCCAGTCGCATCGATCACCACTCCTCCGGCCTCTGTGATTCAGAGAAGAGAGTCTCATTCAACGCATGAACCAACACATAAAACTCCTCTCACTCCCGAAGGGACAAAACAAAAGTTTCCTGGTACTTTAGTTAGTGATCGTGCAGAAAGGCAACCAGCTATTATTGTTAAAACTGCGTATATGATTTGTCAAAGGTCTAATTGAGCGAAAAAAAAAAATGGTAGATGAATGGTGATTGACAGAGTGGCTACTATCCATACACGAGCTACCAAACCACAGTTCAGCAACTTTTGTATATTAAAAATGAGAGAGAGAGAGAAATCACAAATATGCATTTTCTTGCCTTCTGATACTTTCTAATCTGCCTAATCATTCTTACAAGACAGAAATTTTAGTACCAGTAACGACGATGCACCCGGCAGCATGATCCCAAATTTTCTCACGGTACCCTTTGCAAGGGAAGCGGAAGTATATCGCTCCATCACCTCTGGAAAGAGCCCCGTATTTGGCCTGGCTATCTATCCTCACCGGCGGGGCTTTGACTCCAAGTTTCTGCAACACAGAGTTTTCCTCAGAGATCTATTGAAGATTATTATGCTGCACTTGATGTTGGGGAGGGAGAGGGAGAGAGAGAGAGAGATATTACCCTTGCAATGGAGCTTGTCAACTCCTGCATGGAGTGTGCTTTCTCAAATGGTTCAAAGAATGATGCATCTTCCGAATTTCCAATATCACTGACATGAACCTGGACTTATACTCAACATGTGATGTTCCTCTCGAAGTTCAATAGCAGTTACAACTCAGGACATGCCAATGGATGAGGGAGACATTGCAGGACCCGAGAACAGGGCCTTGCGCACCCAGTCCAGGTGAACCTGTTAATTATTTTTTATTTTGTCTCGACCATGGAATCCGATATTCATGCAGATAAAGGTGGAAAGAAATTGACGAGAAGAAATTATAACGACCTTCACTGGTGATGATCCATCTAAAGACTGCATGAAAGTCCCAGAACCAACTTGTGCATAGAAAAGACAGCCAATGGCATTTTCCGACGGCACATTCCTGGCGATAGATGCTAATGGAAGATTTGGGCAAGCGAGTACACCCAAAACTACTTTCCCATTATCTAGTAAAGCTAAAGCTACTGCATACTGATCCCCCCTTACAAACCTGCAAGGTAAATCTCATTGCATAAATCCTCCCATACCAGTTGATACTTAATGAGCTGGCAAAAGGAAGTAGTAAGCTTCATCATAGCAGTTACAAAAGAGCACAAAAGTAAATTGACCATGTGATGAGGCCTCCACAACGATGAAGGATACGAATGATAATTAAGGTAGGTAATTGTAAAATTGTGCAATGGCCTGTGTATCTTTCAAAGCGACTTCCTAGAGTGCCAAGAACTATTAACTATTTATCTTATGAGTGTTGGCTGAATCCAGTCAGCAAAAGTGCTAATTATGCCCAGTCATTGCAAAAAAGTTGCTGTAGGGCAAAAGATTCTTTGTACCAAACTTGTCATCAATAAGTAGGATCAATTCTTTTGAAGCATTTGTTTAGTAAATACAGAAAACATCCATCTTGCATGCACCGATGATTATCAAGTTGAAACACCTTGGCATGTAGATATAACAGCAGATAGAGACAGAGAAGAATGCCACCGTATGTTGAAGAAAGGAGAATGAAATTATTCAATAGCCATCAGTAGTTGAAACAAAGAGAAATTTTCAACTTCTCTGCTACAAACAGCTGCAGAGAAACAAGGATTTCAAGAAGTAGATTCCTTTATGAATGAGAAAACTTGAGATAAAGGAAACATCAAAATCTTGAAGAAAAGAAAATTTATATGAACACTGAACTTCTTGAGCCCACAATTCTTACCAAAATCATCAAGAAATGCCAGACTGTATCCAAGAATCAAAGAAAAAATTCGCTTATGCCTCTGAGTCTATGACAAAAGGTTCCAAGGGCTAGGCCATTTTATAGCATCTTCTCTTTTAAAAAATTTGATGAACATATCCTTCATGCTTTAATTACCTTATGCAGAGAGCACTACATTTAGAAACAAATAAAAATTGTCGTAACAGTTTTTTCCCACCAAGGATCTATATTACTTTCAGATACTGAAATTTCGTGCAATAAATGATAGAGGAAAGTTGTAAATAAAAGATGAGCCCACTTTTCCAGAATAGGTCACTCACCCTTTAGTACCATCTATAGGATCCAGGACCCAGTGTCGACCAAAAGAGCCGCCTTCCGACTTCCCATGTTCAATTGCCCTAACTACATCTTCTGGTGATAAAGAACAAGCACTATATGAACCATCGATTGTAATAGTTTCATTTACAAGCTTTGTTATGCGCTGGAGGGTGTCTTTTCCACTATCCTTGCAAAGATCTCCTGAATCCTGAAAAAGGTGAGAGAACCTGAAGATGAATTGTCCATGTTATCAGATATAACAAAACAGAATACCACGATTAACCATTAAGCTTTCTTCTTCACTACATACTAACCTCTTCAGCCACTAAAGAGAGTGGTTCATCTGAAAGCTCTCTTTCCAGCACAAAACTAACTATAGCTTGTGAACCTGTCATCCAGCAAATGAACAATCAGTCCATTTAGGCCAAAAGTGTGAAGGAGGATGGGTATTTACTCTCTTCAGACATAACAAAACATGGATAACTGATGAATCCTTGGTTTATGTGATGTGATACTGAGAAAGGTCCATGCGTCCTACTATTAGGTGTGCCTTCCTCCAAATAATTACACGACTTGGAAACTCAGGTATGAACATGCTTCCTCCACTGAATGATTGATTCAATGTGTATTAAGTAAAGAGATTAAACCATCAAAAAAACATTCACTGTCCAAATGACCAGATGCACTACCCCAAGCAGCCTATAAAATGTAGAAGCACAAAAAAATTAATCGGGAACTAACTGGCCGGTTATCCAGTTACAATATGCAACCCACTGGGATTTCGCTTAATAACTGTCGAGTGTTCCAATTTTACCAAAATCTTGGTCCACCGAAATGTCAAGTACTCTCAACCACATGAGTTCTCTATGTATACAATAGATATAATTAACTGAGGCCTTTTATGATTCCACAGCACAACCTGACTTATACATAACTCATTCCAGAAACACCTATGTCCATATAGTCACCTTCAAGAAGATATACATGTAAATATAAAATGGAGCAACTTCTATTGATTGAAATAACCAGCAGGGAGCAAACAAAATATGGTACTCAAGACCAACCATAATCCGCCACTGTGACAGGAGTTTTGTCTGATTTCCACTGAACATCTGATTGCAATAATGCCTTTTGCACTTTCTACAATACATAGAACAGTGAGTAAATACCGGCGAACCCAGTAAGCAACTCTCCAAAACAGAACATCCTACGAACTTCATGTGACCATTTTGAAAGAGAAGCGTCATCCCATAATAGGAAGAAAAAAATGAGAGCTAATAGTAATGAAGTTGAGGAATGCTACAGAAACAAGAAGAATAGTAATGAATTTCGAAAACAAAAGTAACCCTTTTCATCAGTAGAAAAGCCATGATAAGAACGAGTGATTATCCATATAAAATTTTTTGAAAGAGAGAATAACTTCCGGGTTCATTCGAATGAAGGAGAGCAGGAGCATGAGCGATCGAGAGCACGAATGCCTCAACCGCTCTCATGGGTTCAGTGCCTACTCGTAAACACTTCCGAGAGAGACGAGACCTGGCAGAGAGTAGCGGCGAGAGAGGCGGCCTTCTTGGCGGTGGCGAGCTCCTTATCGTACGACATGGAGGAGGAGGAGGAGGAGGAGACTATCGAAGACCAAGAGTTGACGGAGAGGAGAGAGGAGATGTGGAGTTGACGAACTTGGGTCTTGGATAGTCTTCTCTCCAACGGCGAATTGACACGGCCAAAGTCGTTGTCTTGTAGTAGCTGCAGTCCACCTGCTCCCGTGTCCACCTGCTCCTTGACTCAGGACTTTGCGGTCGGCATCTCCACGTCCCACAAGAAATTGAAATGTCTCTGAGTTTCATGAACGAACAGGTCCGAGCGTGAGAAACAGAGTACCCTCGCACTGTCGCTGTTCTGGTTCTCGAAGAGTTTCCTATGCCCCCCCCATTCTCAATGATGGCGAAAGCGAGTCATGCTCCTTAAAACAGTCAACGAGATGGGCGTTCCGATGCTTACAAGATCGCACGTCATAATGCAACGTAGTGATAAAGCGCTTACAGCACCTCGTGCTGGTAAAATGCTCCTCCTCACGGTTTCAAGGTACAGCAAATTTAAAGCGAGTAATGTTGAACTGTACTAGAACCGGTCAGTAATGCTCTGCAACTGAGGATCTAGTCAAATGAGATTACATTCAACGCCTAGTACAAAACGTATGCGCAATTATTTTGCAGACCATTCTTATAGATCGATTGTAATGTATCTAACTAAATTAAAGCGAGACCGGCCATCATGGAGTTAGGTTCAGTTCAGGATGTCGAAGTCTCAGGCCTAAGTCCGCCATTCGAGTCTCTCTGTATTCATTATGCCAAGTTCCTATTGTGCTGCAAGGTCTCAAGTTCGACTTTTTAAGGTTGTCTAGGTCTTGGGTGCCAAGTCCTTCAATCCAGCATTCGAGGTCGTGGGTTTAGTTTTCAAGGTCTTGGGGCAGTCGAGGTTTCAAGTCAAATAATCGAGGTCCCAGGTTTCAGGGCATGAGTCTTGGCATCTTGTGTTTGTGCCAAGTCCTAGTCCGAGCTTTGAGGTCCTGAAACGGGCCCCAAGGTAGATCTACCTGAGTCAAGATGCTGGAGTTCAAGGCTTGAGGTCCCATGTCCATGCCAAGTCTTACCTGGAATGCCCAAATTTGGTATGGAGAACATGTGTCAAAAATTACGAAAGCGACATTTACGTGTCAAAATCGGAGCAAAATAAATCAGTTAAGTGTCAATGGCTGAGAAAATATGCCCAAAATGCTGATATGACGATTTTCTAGCAATGCAAATGTAAAACAACATCATTTTTGTTGCTGATGTAGGTAGATAATGAATATATAAATTAATTAAATTAAATTTAAAAATAAATTTACTTATGTATTATTAGAGAGAGAGAGAGAGGAAGAAGATGAAGATTGCAAGAAGATGAAGATTGCAAGTGTTGAGGACTTAGCTCTCGTGGTCGCCCCTTATCGTCATCGAAAGGGCCAACGACGGTGGGGGAAGGGTTAGTAGGGGTCACTGGGCCTTGGGCAAGGGCCAATAAGCTTGGCCAACTGGTGGCGATGGGCGAGTGATGGCCCTTAGCTTGGCCAGGCGAGGGCCAATGACCCTTATCGGATTTGGGGAGGGCTATGACCCTCACCCCAGATTTGGCAAGGGCTCGCAAGCCCTTGCTGTAGGTTGCCCGATGTTTTCCGCCCCTAGCTAGGGCTTAGAAACCCCAGTCGACTTCTTGATCCTAGTGGCCATACTCTTGCCCTAGCTAGGTGAGGGCTAACAACAGTAGGAAGGCGGCGGTGAGACTCAACCCTCGCCTTTTGCCTCCTCCTCATTTTTCTCTTTTTTTTTCTTAATAAATATTTTAAAATATTTTTTTATTAAAATTTATATTAAAAAAAAAAAAGGACAAATGACGTCGTTTCAATTCTTCATTGTTGACTTAGCTCTCCGACATACTACATAAATGAGTTATATTATTAAAAAATTGTTATGTAAGATTTTCGACCACCTTTGTCGGATTTAGCATTTAAGTATTCCATTCTTAAAAAAAAGTGATATTTAAATATTACTTTTGTAACTTTTAACACTTAAATATTTCTCATGTCAAGTTTTGGCACTTTAGGTATTTGGCATTCGATAATATGGTCTTGATTATTGGCTTTGGCTAGACAGATTTGGGCTGGATCACATAAAAATCTCCAGAAATGGTGGGTTCGGGTTTTAGGGTCCTGAGGCCCTGAGTACTTTGCTTAGTCACGGCATCATCCATCGGATTATTGAGACCTACTGCACCGGGCCATGGTCTAGGGAGCATGTGTTAGGTTCAGGCCACGACACTGAATAAGGTCCCCATGCCCTCAAACGAGTCAAACCCAAGTTTCTGGCCCTCGGATCGGAGATTCCGACACCTAAAATCTTGGTCACCGATGATGGAACTTGAAACACCGCCGATCGGATCTAAGCCCTTGATGCATAGACCTGAGCATCCCAAGGCTTGTGTCTAATCCCCATATATTTTAAAGTCCCTGTACTTTTACTCATTATAACCATGGTCCTTGTGATATTCTCCCTCGTATCAAATTTAGGACAAACTAATTTCCTTGACCAATACCAAGGGGATATGCTAATGTGGACAACGAAATTCAATGAAAAAGCTGACTGCCAAAGAGAAGCGGCAAACATGCTTAGTCAATTCAATTTAGCAGTCAAGTAGAATCCAGACCAGCTTTTCATTCACCTCATGTTCCTTTTTAGTGCGCTTTGGCTTTAATATTACTTATGTATTAAAAAAACCAATTATACTTATTCCAGAACTGCGTTTTCCACGTATTGGTAATCAAAGGTCTAGCGTGGGTTCCATTATGAACTACGTCTATATACATTAGCAACTACGCATTCGACAAAGTTCATGATCCACTGCTCTGTCTCTGCCAGGAAGCATAAAAAGGCCGAACAACTCTTCTGAAGTAGTTGTTACACAAGGACAGGAAAGATTTGTGCCTTTCACTTCTACAACAAAGGTGAAGATCAAACAGGTGAACTATTCTCAGCTGAAGTAAATTTCAGAGCAACTTTTGCCGTTATTGCCATTCTCAGTTTCGGCAGATGGAATGAATTCATTCATAATCCTAACTTGTATGATGATATCAAACTATGATGTCGGATGAATGATTCTTTTATCTCCATTTTTCTTATTACACTTCAGTTGCTCCCTTGAAATTAAGTAAAATTTCATTGTTGACAGAAAATAGAAAGGACCGTATCCTTCCTGCCGCATCGCCCGGGTTGCATTGATGGGCTGGGGCTAAAAGAGTAGGGTAGTAGCATCACAATGAGGAAGATTTCTCCTCCAAGGATTCTCTTACTGCCTTCAAGAGTGATGGCATCAACTTTTGATTGGTAACTATAATCCCGGTGTCCAAATCAAGGTATCTCCCTTTGGAGAAATCCAGAGGTTGCCCTGCTGCATCCGTTGCCACTCCTCCAGCCTCTGCGATTAATAACAGATGGTCTCATTCAATGCAAGAACTAAGACATAAATCTCCTCTTATTCTCGAACGGACAAAACAAAAGCTTTCTAGTACTTTCATCAGCGAGCAAGTAAAAAGTGCCTTGCTGCAAAAATCGCATTAGGATGCATCAGATGTCTAGTTGAGCAAAATTAGGTGATCGGGTTGGAAGGTATATGTATGTTAATTGACAGAGTAGCCAATATCCATACAATAGAGCTACCCACCCACCCATGAAGTTTCGTAAGTTCCATAAATTAGGTATATATATATAGAGAGAGAGAGAGAGAGAGAGAGAGATGGTGCATATGCATCTTCCTGCCTTATGATACTTTCAAAGCTGACTAATCATCCTAAAAAGAGAAAGCACTAGAGAGAAATTCCTGTACCAGTTACAACGATGCACCCCGCAGCATGATCCCAAATTTTCTCACGGTACCCTTTGTGAGGGAAGCGCATGTATATTGCTCCATCACCTCTGGAAAGAGCCCCGTATTTGGCCTGGCTATCTATCCTCACTGGCGGGGCTTTGACACCAAGTTTCTGCGACAGAGAGTTTTCCTCAGAGATCTTTTGAAGATTATTATGCTGCACTTGAGAGAGAGAGAGAGAGAGAGAGAGAGAGAGATATTACCCTTGCAATGGAGCTGGTCAAATCCTGCATGGAGTGTGCTTTCTCATATGATTCAAAGAATGATGCATCTTCAGAATTTCCAATATCACTGACATGCACCTGGACATTTATCGAACAAGTGATGTTCCTCTCAAAGTTTAATAGCAGTTAAACTCAGAACATGCCAAAGGATAAGGGCGAAATTATATGAGAAAAGGTCACTGCCTGCAGCACTTGAGAACAAGGCCTTGGGCAACTTTTCCCAGTGAACCCCCCCTCCTTTTTTTTTTTTTTTTTGAGATTCAACCAGGGATACTGATATGTATTTGCATGATAAATTGGTGTAGAAGAAAATTTTACCAACCTTCACGGGTGAAGATCCATCTAATGACTGCATGAAAGTTCCTGAACCAACTTTCGCATAGAAAAGGCAGCCAACAGCATTTTCCGATGTCACATTTCCAGCGATAGAGGCTAACGGAAGATTTGGACAAGCCAGGACACCCAATACTACTTTCCCATCATCTAGTAAAGCTAGTGCTACTGCATATTGATCTCCCCTTAAAAACCTGCAAGGTAATCTCATTGCATAAATCCTTCTGAACTAGTTGATACCTAATGAGTTGGCAACAGCAGTAATAACTTCATCATAGCAGTTACAATTGAATACGAAAGTAAATTGACTGTATACTGAGGCATCCACAACACTGTAAAATACAAATGATAAAGTAGTTGTTATTGTGCAATGGCCCACATATCTGTTAAAGAGACTTCCTGGAGTGCCAAGAACCATTTAATTATTTATCCAATGAGTGTTGCCTGAGTTCAGTCTGCAAAAGTCCTAAAATGCCCTTTCTTCACCCAGATATTGCGGTATGGCAAAAGATTCTTCACACCAAAACTTTGCACCGATTAGTAGAAGAAATTCTGTCAAAACACTTGTTAACTAAATACAGAAAACATCTGTTCCACACACACCAATGAACACTGAGTATAAAAACCTTGGTACGTAGAAACAGCAGCAGATAGAGACAGAGTAGAATTAATACATGTTTGATTTGCCACTGCTTGTTGAGGAAAGGAGGATGAAAATATTAATTTAGCAGTTAGTAATTGAAATGAAGAGAAGTTCTCAATTTCTCAGCTACTAGCAGCTGTGGAGAATGAAGGGTTCTTGAATGAGAAAACTCTAAATAAAAGAACATGAAAATCTTAAACAATAGAAAGACTGATGTAAGTACTGATTGGCTCTATAGATAATACATCGTGTGCCAACATTTCTTGACCAAAATTATCAAGAACTGCCAAACCTATATCCAAAAGAAAAAGAAAGAAATTTGTGTATCCCACTGAGTCCAGGATACAGGATTCCAATGGCTATGCCATTTTATAGCAGCTTCCCTATTCAAAATTTTGATGAACACCATCTGTCACGCTTGAATAACCTTATGCCAGAGTGTATTCCATTTATAATAAATAAAAATTGCCCTAAGAGTTTTCCCATGAAGGCCCTATATTATACTCAGACACTGATATTTGGAGAAGGAAATAATAGAGGACAGTTGTAAAAAAAGACGAGCACATGCTCCCAAAACAGGTTTCTCACCCTTTTGTACCATCTATAGGATCCAAGACCCAATGTCGACCAAAAGAACCACCTTCTGACTTCCCGGTGTCAATTGCCCTAAGTACATCTTCTGGCGATAGCGGAGAAGCACTGTATGAACCATCAGTTGCAATAGTTTCATTGACATGCTTTGTTATGCGCTGGAGGGTGTCTTTTCCACTATCCTTGCGAAGATCTCCTGAATCCTGAAAGGAGTGAGAGATTTTGAAGATGATTTTTCATGTTATCAGAAAATAGAGGTACCAGAACTAGCCATTATGCTTTAACATACTAACCTCCTCAGCCACTAAAGAGAGTGGTTCAGTGGAAAGCTCTCTTTCCAGCACAAAACTAACTATAGCCTGTGAACCTGTCAACCAGCAACAGAACAATCGATCCATTATGGCCAAAATGCTGAAGGAGGATAGCAATTTACTGTCTTCAGACATAACAAAAAATGGATAACAGATGGATACTTATATTATATGATGTTATAGAAGAGAAATGTCCATGCATCCTCCGATTAGGTGTGCCTTCCTCAAATAAGTATACAACTTGAGAACTCAGGTATGCACATGCTTAAAGGATTGATTACATGTGTATTAACTAAAGAAATTTGAGCAGTCGAACAAGCATTGACTGATTGTCCAAATGACCAGATGCATTACCCCAAGCAGCCTATAACATGTACAAGCAAACAGATACTCATGCACTAACTTGCCTATTTTCTGGTAAATAAGATAAGACAAAAGGTTGGTGCCATAAAGAGAAGATAAGACAAAAGGTAAAGGAGAAAATGAGAAGCACAGCCAAGATGCACAGGTTAAAGCTTCTCCACAAGCTGGTATAGTGTGACCCTTCGATAACCAAATGTCACAGTCACATATTATCGGCAAACATACTTTGCAGTTAATCAGAAGCTTGCTTCTTTCACCAGAGTGGGACAATTCGTAAGTCAAAATGATCAAGCACTTAGGTTAAATCCAATCATGTTCATGCCCATCAGGAATCTATCATGGTCCTCCACAAGTCATGCCTGAAAGCTCTCATGCATGAGTCAGGCCATTCCATTTTCATTCAGTGTCTACGGTGTATATATAATGCACAAGGTCAGATTGACCACATGAGCTATCTTATTTTCCTCTAAGAAGTGCTGGACAAGGCCTTTATATGACAGCTAGAACTGTTCTATTTAATTCAGCTAAGCCCCTTGTAACTCTAAATCCTACACAGAGGAAAATGAACTCCTGCATATCTTCAGTTAAAAAGTGTCAAGGGTTATTCTACTGCGTTTGATCTGCAAAAATGTCTAATCCTGAAGAACATAGAAATAGTTTTTTCCATTTTTCAAATAGGAAAAGGAAAGATTCTTCTGATCTCTAGGATGCATTTCAGCACATTATCAACTGGTCTATGATTCATTTGCTGAGCAACTCAATATTCAAATAAAGCAATAGCTCTGAAGGACATGATCTTTTTCCTAACCGGAAATTTTGTGAAAAATAAACAAGAAAGCAAAAAAGATTAAGCAATGAAAAATGAGGCTGGAATGCACAGATTCTTTAGGCAACTGTGCAAAAAGAGAACTTTGTAAGCCATCTCGATCAGAAGGACACATAAGAACATTGGCATGACAATTGCTTGCATTCTCCTGACTTCACTAGAGTAATGGAACATTTTGCATCTAGAATTATTTCTCTTGTAGATAATCTTGAAGATCATCAAGCCAATGGTTGAATTATTAGACAATTTAAATAAAAAAGCAAAATCCAACTACAATAGGTATACCAGCTTAAAGAGCTCTTGAAAGACAAATTAGATGCAAAAAGCTTATCCCAGTGTTAGAAACAGGTCAGAGGACTGGCTGATTATCCAGTTATGAGCAGCAACTCATAGGATTTCACTAATTCCAAATTTTACCAAAATATTGGTCTAACTAAATGTCAAGTACTTTCAAGCACAGGAGTTCTCTATGTATACAATGGAAGTTAGTTACTGAGGGCTTGTGATTCCACTGAACAACCTGGTTCTAATGCTCATTCCAGAAACGCCCATGTCCACGTTGGCATCTGTTATCGTCTGCATTATTGCCTTCAAGAAGCTATATACATATACAACATACTGTTGATCAAGATAACCAAGGAGAAAACAAAATATCGCATTGAGGACCCACCATAATCTGCCACCGTGACCGGACTTCTGTCTGACTTCGATTGAACATCCGATTGCAATAGTTCTTTTTGCACTTTCTGCAATAGGTAGAACAGTGAGTAAATACCTGTGTAAAGAGAACAACAAAAGAGATAAGTACAGCAAAAGTGCTTCGCTTGAGCGCCACAACTTTTTTTTTTTCTAACTGTTTGAGTGCCATATCTCCTAGAAAAACGTTCATTTGAATGTCACAAATTTCAATCGATTACTTGGCTGCCACAACTTTCAAAATCATACCAACAAAGTTGGTTTGTTCATCGGCAGAAAAGCCGGGTATAAGAACGAAGGTTCATCCCAATTTCCCAAATTGATTCCATCGAAGCAGAGCATAAGCATTAGCAATTCGACCCGACATCACGAAAAATCACCCAAATGAGCAGGCGGGCATCAATTCAATTCCACGATCACAAATCGAGTCAAACCTCAAAACCAGCCGTGCCCACAAACATCCAACAACGCAACTCGACCCTGGCAAATTGGAAAAAAAAAAAACGAAATGCGACCCAAGAGAGAGAGAGAAAGAAACGGGACCTGGCAGAGACGCGCGGCGAGGGAGGCGGCCTTCTTGGCGGCGGCGAGTTCCTTATCGTACGACATGGCGGCTGCGGCGGCGGCGGCGGCGACGAGAGGCCGAGAGGCGACGAAGGAGGGGAGGGAGACGAAATGGGGTTTGGCGAATTTGGGTGTTGGAGAGGTGGTGGGCAGGTGGCGGCGGGAGTAGAAGTAGCAGTAAGAGTACGAGCAGGAGGAGCAGGAGGAGGAGGAGGAGGAGGCAACCACTGCTCTCAGACAGGTCACTGACACGGCCGCGGTTGCCATTGCGCTGTTCCTTTTTACTACGTACGTGTCGCGCCTGGCCCTCGGAACCTGGACTCCCGGAATTGAAACGTCGTGGTTCTCGTGAACGGTCCGGGCCCCGGGGGGGTAGGACACGGCGGACCGTTGGCTCGAAATGTCTTCATCTGATCCCGTGGACATTGAATGATAAAATGAACTTTAAATAAAAATAACCGTTTGTATTATTTATAAAAAAAATAAATGAACGAAATAGATTTAAATCGTTTGTGATAATGTAAAGATAATTGATAATATCTACAAAATCGATAATTAAAGTTATAAGCGGTATCGGATAATTAAAGTTATAAGGGTATAGATGATCACTTTTGAAAAAAAAAAAGAAGACATTTTTCTCAATTTTCGACCTTAAAAAAAATAGGTTGATGGAATTTTTCTTTTTTTTTTTTCAATTAATGGAAAACCTATACTAAAATTCTAGAAAATGATTTCATCTTTAAAAATTTGAAAATTATTTTCTGAAATATGATTAGATGTCGACGTTTAGACCCGAAACTCTATGCTTTTGCATAATAACTCTAATGATTGTTCCTAGGTCTTTGACATGTTTTTGGTGTCTAGACACAAGTCCATCACGGTTGGACCCATAACTTTAGTAGCCAAGGTCATGATCGCCTAGTTGAGAAAAACCTATACTTAAATTCTAGCGTTTAATTTATTAAGGAATATGAGTCAACAAAAAATGATTTCCTAATCAATTGAAAAACCTATAAAATTCAATAAAATGATTTCATCTTTAAAAAACCAGAAATCATTTTCTAAAATATGATTATGTATCAAAGTTTAGACCCGAAATTCTATGCTTTGGCACGTAAACCCTAATCCTAGTTCCTATGTCTTGACAAGCCTCTAGTGCCTAGGCACGATTCCATCGAGGCTGGCCCACAACCTTGGCACAGGTCGTGATTGGCTAATCAACAAAAAACCTATACTTAAATTCCGGCATTTCATTTGCTTTAAATAATGAGTCAACGGTGAAATATTTTCCTAGTCAATGAAAAATGATTTCATTTAAAAAAAAAGAAATTATTTTCTAAAAATGATTTGTATCGCCGTTTGAATCCTAAACTCTAAGCTTTGCATGAAAATCCCAACACTAGTTCCTATGTCCTCAACAGGTCTTGGGTGCCTAGGCATGAGAATCCATTAGGCTGAGCCTACAACCCTAGTCCCATTGATTGGGTTCTTGGTGCTCATGCCTGGTCCATTGAGGTCGAGCCTAAGACCTTAGTGCCCGTATATAACCCCTTGATGCCCACTCAAGTTCATCAAGGTCAAGCCTAAAGCTTTAGTGGTTGTGTCCATGCTCGATGCCTCGACACCTGGGCCCAGGTCTACAAAGGCCAAGCACGGGATGCCTATACCAAGGTCAAATCCCTAACACCTGAGCCTATGTCCATTAAGGTCATGCTTGGTGCCCCAAAGCTTGAGCTTTGGTCCACAAAGGTTGTGCCTAGGTCCCAGCACTTAGGCTTGGTCTGCTGGTGCCCTTACATAGGTTCATTAAGGCCATGCCCAAAACTTCGGCGCTCACACTCAAGTCCATCGAGGCTTGGCTAGGTACCTCGGCGCTTGCGCCTAGGTCCATCAAAGACCCAAGTGTGTGCCCCAATCCTGACGCTTGAGATGGGGTCTACTATAGTCGGACTTGAGACTTTGCTTCTCATGCCTGATTTCCCAACTACGCATGTGCAAGTTATTAGTGCTTGAATATTGTATGTCAATTGAGGAAATTAAATCAAAATTTCTATACTAATTGCCAAAAAATATTTTCTAGTTCATTTTTAAGTTTCAACAAAAATTAGAAAATATTGTTATTTTTTTTGGAAAATGACTTTCTGAAAAATATTCTCCAAAAATGTCACAATTTCATGAAATTGACGAAGTATAAGTTTGTTTTATGGAATATGAATGATTTAAAACATACTTTTAGAAAAAGAATAATTATTTGCATCACTTACATAAATAAATGAAGGAATGAAAAACATTTTCATTCTTCCCAAAGATATTAGACATAAATTATTATTGATAATGAAAGCATTTCTATTAATTAGTTATTTTAAACGATATAAGTGACCATTTTTAAGGAAATATTTTTTAAATCATTCATTTTTTCATAAAATAAAAGGAGCCTAAAGTACATGTAAATTGGTTGATAAAAAGGTTGGTCTAAGAAGTAATGTGATAAACTTTGGAAGTAAGAAATTAAATAAGTAAGATCAAACTTAATCCCCAATACACAAAACAAGGGTATCGACCCTCCCTAGATCTATGACGAGGGTTGGCCCTTGCCGGTGATTGTAGAGGGTCCATGGCCCTCACGGCCCCCCTTGACTAATGACGAGGCCAACTGGCCAAGGCCGTGATTGCCATCTATGACGATGGCTTTGATGATCTTGAGGTACGATCCATCATTAATTGGCTTTCCCATGAACCCATTAATCAAATCTCAACTTTACTCCAGCAGGATATTCAACGTGGATGCAAGCTTAACTACATCAAATTTAGCCCAACCCTCGGGGACTTAGGTTTAGATTAGAACGTCGAGGTGCAGCCGTCCGAGTCCTCTCTATTCGATTGTCAAGTTTCTATCGGGCTGCGAGGTTTCGAATTTGACTGCCGAGCTTTAACTTCGGCTTCTAACGTCTCGTGTCCGGCCCTCGGATTTACCAAGAGGACTTGGTTTAGGTCTCAAGGTCCCATGTCCATGCCTAGTCTTGAGTTTGGGCACTAAGGGCTTGAGTATGAGCTTTAGGGAGACGGGTTTGGTCACCGAGGTGTTGTGTTCAGGTAAGTGATAAGAAAACTCATTTTTGGAACATGTTTTCGGCCGAAGCATAATTTCAAACGACCTATATTACAAAAACAATATGTAATATCTTTCCGATCATACAATAAATTCAATTAAGTAAGATCATATTTACTCGAAATCATAAAGATTACCATCTGATCCCTAAAATGAAAAAAAGAAAAGAAAAAAAGAAATCACAAGGATCGAGAGCAAATCTCAGTGCATTAGTAGGTTTTCACCTTTCCTTCCTTCCAATTGAAGAAAACAAATAGTGCAAATAGGGTCAAAACTTGTAAATTTACATCATCAAGCAGGCCACTCCTCTTTCAGGAAAGGCAAAGAGTCAAACCAAACCGAACTTGGTCTGTCCGGTTCCGTTTTTAATTATTTACAAAACAAGAAAGTTACTTAGGTAGATTAATGAAATATTACTCATCACGTATTACTACGAAAATAACATTAAAAAGCAAAAATAGAATTAAGTCAGGTCTCAAAATTTGATCTACGCACGGGTTCGATTTGTGAACCGAATTGAACATCAAGTTCCTCAAACCGATCATCGGACAGTCAATGGTGGGAACGGATATTCTATAAATTCTATCTCTGTGTGCACAAAATTATCACTTGAAAGATAAGCTAACCAATTTTTGTTTCTTTTTATTTCTTTTGGTGTAAAAAGGGTAAAACCAAATATAAAATTAACAGTGAGAATTTACTACATTCTTATTTGATAACCTAATAAAACATGAAGTGATTATTTGGAAGGTTGTGTACAAAACTGTCTCAAAGCATTTATCAATTTTAAAGTTAGCAAGCCATTTAGCACAATGATTTCCTGTTAAAAAATTAGGTTGTAAGACGATTCTATTTCTTTTAAACATAAGTCAAAAGATTCTCAGTTATTTCTCAAGATTTAGGTTTCCTTAATCAAGTTATGTCCTTATAGTAAAAGGGAAAATTCCAAAAAGGGACCCGAAGTGCCCTTATTTTCTCAAATAAGAACCCAAAATGGACCTTATTTCAAATAAGGATCTGAAGTGACATCATTTTCTCAAATAAGAGCCTGAAGTGGATGTTATTTCAAATGAGGACCTGAAGTGACTGTCTATTTTAAATAAAGACCTGAATTTTTGATAGTCAAGGGTATTTTCGTCATTTGTCATCCCCCCCCCCTTTTTTTTTTTTTTTTTTTTTTTCCGGTTTTTCATTTTCCTCTTCACCGGTGGGTGGCCAGCCATCGGTGATGCCCACAAAGGATTGGGCGAGGGTCGCCCTCACCTAGAAGCCATTCGTAAGGTCAGTCCTTGCGGCCCCAAGTGAGGCCAACCCTCACTAGATCAACTGCTAGTAAGGGCCAGTGAGGGTTGTTGCTTGCTGGCAAGGGTGGTTGAGTCCTCGCTTAGGCCTCACCCAGGGCCAACCCTTGCCAGATTTGGCGAGGGTTGGGTGACCTCACTAGCTGCTAATAAAGGCGAGCCCTCGCCGACCGTTGGCAAGGGTGGTCGAGCCCTCGTTTAGGATAGGTGAGGCCAACCCTCGCAAGATCTAGCGAGAGTGGCCTCGCCCGCGACCGGTGAGGTCGCCTAGCCCTTGTCAACCCTAAGTGAGGCCAACCTTCACCAACCTTGCGAATGGCCCTAGGTGAGGGTGGTCCTCACTGACGAGGGCAACCCTCACCCAGCCCTTTATGGGCATTACTGGTGGTCGGCCAGCCACCGGCGAAGAGGAAGAAGAAACAGCAAAAGAAAAAAAAAAGCAAAGAAGGAAAGAAAAAAGAAAAAAAGGAAAATGACAAATAACGAAAATACCTTTGATCGGTTAGAAAATTTAATTGGCCAGCGATTGGTAATGTCAATTCCTTATTTGAATCAATCAAAGCCACTTCAGGTCCTTATTTGAAACAACCAATACCACTTTAGATCCATGTTTGAAGCAAAGTCCACTTCGGGTCCTTATTTGAGAAAATAAAGGCACTTTGGTTCTTTTTTTGATATAATAAAATCAATTTATAAGTCCTATCTTTTCACTTGTTAGAGATAATAATTCTCTTGATTTTGTAGATCTCTTATGATATAAAATCAATTTAATTATTATGCATTATGTTCGTTGATCGATCTTGCTTGATTGTAGTTGATATCATTATACTTAGCTGCTCTAGATTGTTATTTTGTAAAGCTTGTAAATATGCTCCATATACTTTTCATTAACAATTATCTAGGCTCATTCTATTGTATCAAGCTAATCCTAAATGCACTTAAAAATGAAAGTTCTCACTCAATTCATGTATCATGATCGGTTTTGTTTATAATGTCGTGAGGTTACCATTTCATTTTTTTTCCTAGACAAGGGGGTGGTTCCTATATTGTGAATTCTTTTGTAACTCTCATCATACTCATGAAAACAACATCTCCTTTTAAAAACAACTTAATGACCTTTCCCTATTTGGGCGGATTTAAACTTCCATGAGCCCCTATTAACTTTTGGAAAAATTTCAAATAGGGACCCGAAGTGCCATCATTTTCTCAAAAGAGGACCTGAAGTGGAGTTTGACTCAAATAAGAATCCAAAATAGTCATTTAGTCTCAAATAAAGGCTTGACTTGTCGGTTAGTGAACAGATGCATCTCCAATGCATATTCTCGTGGCCTAGTCAAGGGTATATTTGTCCAAAAGCATTTACCTTTTTTTTTTTACTTCATCTTCTCCATTTTAAAAAAAAAAAAAATCTTCTTTGTTAGGCATTAGAATAAAGCCATCCAAATCAAGGCCCTATAGGGAGGTGCTCAAGGGCGAGAGGGGCAACTGGAGAAGTCGTCGATCTAGGAGCGGTGGTGGGAGGAAGGGACGAAGAAGACGGTGTGGGCATCCCAATCGTAGTCTTGGTAGAAGATGAGATTGTCGGTGGAGTAACGGGTGGAGGCAGGGGTGGCCGCCCCTTGCCAGCCCTAGGCAAGGTTGACCCTCACTTATAGCTGATGAGGGCTTGTTGACCTCGCCGACTGCGGGGGTGGCGAGTGTCAGCCTATAAGCCATTGCCCGTGATTAGTGAGGGCTCAACAACCCTCACTTGCTATTGGGATGGGCTTTGTGTCACGCCCCGAACCCCGAGCACGCAACAACCCCTTCCCTTAGTCGATAGAAAGTGACATCCCAAGACTCATTGACGACCATTCATTTTAATCTTTCATTATGTGCATGTGGAAAATGAACCATCCCCCAATCAAACAGACAATCAAGCAATCGAATAGGGATAAAGGAATGAACAACAAGAACAACAACTACTACTCGTATATATACATTTTATTGGATTAACCAATGGAGGATCATTTCCAATTTACAAGCCCACCAGAAGGGCCGATTCATCCTCTAAGCCAGACTAAAAAGAAACTATGTTAGGCTAATCCAACTATATGAAATGAACCCTCAAGTTCGACACCCCTATCACTCGGACCCATTGAACTCAGGCTCTGTTGGATCGTAATCGGAGGCGTTCAGGTCGATCTCTGGTGAAGAGGAGGTAGGATTCTCCACTGCATCGTCAGAGGTTCCAACTCCATAGGATCCCAGTCGGTGTCCTTGGGGCCCTTACCAGACGGCTCTTCAAAACCTCGCAGAGGACCAATCAGCATATCTTCCTCCTAGATGACCATGGCAAGAACTGATGGGGTATCTATTGCCCCAGTCCCTCATTAGCCCAGATGGTGGAGAGATACTTCTCATAAAGATGCGCTCGACTCGGGAATTGGTGGCGCGTCATGACGGTCTCCCAGTCCTTTGTGATCCCAAATCGCACTAGCGGGTGTGCCATTCTAAGGGCCTAAAAGTGGTTATACAATAACTAGTAAAATAAAATCTCAGTGAGTCCTCCCCTTAAGCTCCGGTTAGTACACCAACTCAACTCGGGGTATTTCTCCAAAACCACCCCACAAATAAACTGGCGACAACAACCAATAAATAACAACAGTCAGGACCAACCAACAATCAAATAGTCAGTTCGCATGCAACCTTACCCGGTATGCCATACCCTGCACGTTATATCTTAGCACAATACATGCAATTCACATGGCCGTTAGATGATGCAATGCATCAATCACATACAAGTCGTGTCACAAGCGATCTCACCTGGCCATTGTTACACTCTACACGTTATCGATTCGTGCATGCATGCCATAAAAAATGTGATCAACTCATACATAATCGGAACCAATAATGCCGTGTTTCTCATACACTCTTGCATCCACACGTGTTCTGATTATTACTACCCCTCAAGGCTACAACCAAACCACTGTCGGTATCTCCGATAAATCGGACTATCACCCCCCGAACTCCTGTCGGGGTGGTGGGTTCAATTTAGTGATCATGCAAGCATACCACCACTTTTTATCTTTGAGCATTAGTCAATGCACACATGCTTGCATATACAACCTCAAATCACTTTCTCATAAAAGCGGTCCATTTTGGTGTCCTTCGGATAAATCATTTTTCCCTTTTTGTGAAAACCATACGATTCATGTGGATGCCCATGCAATGACACATCCCATTCACATCATAGGACCAAAGTACATGAAACAAGACAATTTTCACTCTCGGATGAACAGTGCACGTGAACAGTACATCGTGAATAGTGCACGTGAATAGTGCAATATGAACAGTATAATTCCTGAATTCAATAATTAGTAAATTAAATTTAGAAATTAAGCAAATCACTAATTAAAACAAACAATCAATTAATTAAGGTAAAACATGCTTAATTAAACACAAACCACCATTAATTAACCAAAAGCAAGATTAGCCTAAACTAATCTTAACCACCTATCTAACCACCTATCTTAGGGCTAATATAACTTAATTAAATCTCCTAAACTAGAATTAGCTCTAACTAAACCAACCCTAAGCAAGTTTAGGCACTAAATGAAGGATTATGGGCTAAACTCACTTGTTAAGTGGGCCGGAGACATAGACTTGGCAGTGGCGACGAAGGCGACGCACTAGGTACTCAACCACAGAGATCCATAGCTATCCTAAGGCTGAAATAGCAGCAACAACCTCTGCCTCTTACTAAAACATTGAAAAATTGGTTGTCGGAGGAGAAAAGGAGCTAGGTGGGCTGGTCGGAGCTCTGGTGAGTGGCTGGCCAATGATCGGTAGCACCTGAGGGTCAAGGGGGACCTGTTGGTGGCTGGGCTAGGTAGAGGTTGGGTCAGAATGGGAGGAAAACAACTGAAATGACGAAACAATGCAAGCGGGCAAGTTACTAGGCGGTTCGATGAGCGGCTTTTTCTGGCCGGCTGGCGGGTTAGATGGCGGCTCTGACCGGTGAGTGGCCGCCACCGTCCATACAGTTTGGATGTCCTGAGCACGGTGGTGATTCTCATGGGAATGCAACAAACAACTCAGGTTTTTGGAGGAATGTCAGCATGAGAAGAAGAAGGAAGGAAGATAAACAAGGGGAGAGAGAGGTCCGGTCGTGGGAGAGCTGAAGGAGGGGAGAGAGAGTGATGTGAGGGCTGGATGTCAAGCCTCATTAAGGCCCTTCAATGCATGCTTCAAGTCCCCATGCAAGTGACTTCATCTTCTCTCTCTTCTTTTTGACTTTCCTCACAATAACTAGGGGTAAAATGGTCATTTTCACCTTGCACAATTCCCAATCTGCCATTGGGCTAAAAATGAAGGGTGGGCCTACGAAATGGGCTTGGAAATGAATAGGAACGGGCTCGGGAATTGGTTGGGCTTAAAATGGCTCAAGGTTAGATAATGGGCTTGGAAGGTAAAATGGTTGGTTGGGTCCAATGGGCTCATTTGCTTACTTTGGGCCCACCATGGTGGCAGTCCCACCTTGGGCCTGAGGCCTACACTAGCCTTGCCCGGCCCATGTCCCCATAGGTTCGATTCCTCACTTTGTAAGTCCTTTTTCCATCTACTCGGCTCAATTGGCATTGTCGGCTGTCAAAGTAGCATCATCCAAAAATCCTTCCTGGACGTTCCCAAAAATCCAAAGTCAATCTTGGATTCTCATGTCATGTCAATTTAACCTAATGCTATTTTGGTACAACTTAGACTGATAGATGGCGTTGAGGATTCATGCGTAACTGACTCGTGCCAAACCACATTTAAGACATCTCAACATATGAACGTCTTGACTACATGAAATTGTGGATGATAGATTTTTATTTCAAAGTATACGATTACTGATAATTGACATAGGGTCGTTCGCGGGTTCGATAACAGTAAACGGAATCACCCGTCATGCCATTATGTTCTATTCGCGAATCGACTTCTAATTGTCCCTAAAATTGGCCTACTTATCTATAGGATCGTTTTCACGCAAGTCTTACGGTCAAGTCGTTTTCCCAGGTCAAGTTCTTTAGTTGCACGAGTTATGTCCTCATTAGCCTTTTCTCTCAAGATCAGTATCTCGGGAGTGATCAATTCCGAGTGAGATCGACCAATAATGCATTGACGAAATTCATGTTTATTCATCCCTAAAAGGGCTCGAATTTCAGGACATCACACTATGAGCCCTCATTGGCCCTAAATAAGGCCGATCATCGGCCATTCCCCAATTCCAGTGTTCTTGATCTGGGCAATGCCTATTTTCAATATTGACAAACAAGATGAAGAATAGGGACAACCATGGATGGGATCAAGAAGAAAATGAATAGGGGAAAAGGAAAAAGAAAAAAGAACATTTTTTGAATGAAAATATCCCTAACCAACCCATCAGAATACGAATCGGAAATATATCTATACGCAAGCCGACGAATCAAGTTCTTCTTTGAGATTAAATGACTACTTTGGGTCCTTATTTGAGACAGACTCCACTTAAAGTCATTTTTTGAGAAAAGAATGATACTTTAGATGCCTCTTTAAGATTTTCCCTTAACTTTTTCTAGGTGGGTCAATTTGACTGAATTGCATTCACAATATTCCTTTATGCGAGAGAGAGAGCCAGCATTTTCCACAATTATTCTATATGCTTTTTTACAATATTATTATGAATAACTTTTTCCGTAATTATTCTATGTGCTCTTCTACAAAATTACTCTGAATAACTTTTTCCATAATTATTCTATATGCTCTTCTACAAAATTACTCTGAATCACTTTTTTTTTTTTTTGTCAGTATTCTAAATCACATAGTTGCAATCTTTTTCTGGTGTATCGTCTCGTGTCCCGGACTTCCTCATCTAGTGCTGACATTTGGCCCACTTTCACCTTTTTTCAATTCATCTTCTCGATGCAGGAATCTCCAAATTGGGATAGGAATTAATGCACAAAAAAGGCAGTGTTATGGTGTACAAACACGGGCATGCATCTAAGAGAGGACCAAAAGAAGGATCCATGCTCTACGCAATCACTCTATAGAATGCCCACACCTAAAATTCTGGCTATGCCTCTTGTCAATTTATGACCAAATTTCACTTTGCATCGGATTTTTATATGCGTAATGCTAGAAATAATATTTCCCTTGGGATTGTGCATTATCTATTTTACTTAATCTTGATTGATTGCAATTGATATTGTAACATTCGGTTAGTTTAGATAGTTATCTTGGGCACCTATTGTATATCTGAGTGCACAATCGAGTGCAAATCCCATATTTCTTGTCATCTTTCTTTAGATGAAAGATGTACAATGTGGGGTTAGCTAGCATTTGAACTGTACCATTGAATTTACAGAAGAACCAAAGTAATGAAAACCCAGTATATTCCCAATGACGATAAAAATTATTTACTGCCAGTCAGCTATAAACTTGAAGGACCCATAGAATAAATAGAGGAATCCATCTATATGGCTAGGGTTTGCGTCATTTCACTCGACTCGAGCCTGACCTTCTTTGCTATAGCATCTACATATCATAGCGGATATAACGGATGCTTTGGCTTTCGGTTCAGGCTCGATACGGGCGCGACGGACCACAACCTGGACGTCTTCCAGTCGAGTAACTCGCGATGACCCTTGATTGCAGCATACGTACGGAGCGCACGCCACCATCGAAGATGGAACCCAGTGCCAGTACGGTGCCAGAGGCGGATCCGCTTTAGAATACAAACAACATTTTGGTGGTGGATACGGATAAGGAGGCTCCGGATATGGATACTTTAGATATGAATAGGACGACCCCATAGCTTTAATTTCTGGTGCTAAGGAATAATATGCGGAAGAGAGGAATTTCAAATATGTGTGTATTTCAATTTGGTTAATAATGAAGAGTCCATGAGCCTATTTATAAGCTTTGCTGGATAACTATTTAGAACAATGAAATAGTACACTATCAAATAGAATCAATTAGATCAAGATCAATTTAGGAAGATAATGTACAATCCTGAGAGAAATGGAATGGTCTAGCAACCTAACTTTTGGAAATGATTGGCTTGCTAATGGATAAGGCTTTGATACTAAGTTTTGTGCACAGCCTCCTAAAGAATTATTTCATGCTTTATTTAGGCAATCAAATAAAAAGAGTATATTCACAACGTTAAGAACAAAAATTGGTTCACTAATCTTTCAAGGGATAATTTTGCGCCAAGGAGAGAGAAAGATTCTATAAAATTGGTTTTGTTCCATTACCAAGCCGTGTGTGTGTGTTTTTTTTTTTTTTATATGAAAAATTTTAGGACAAGAGGAGGTTTTTTTTATACTAAGAGCAGGGCACACCAAAGGCCTAGAAGATCTTGTAGTGGATTTACAGACTGCCCGCCACATAGGAATGTCGGCAGCGGGATTTGAACCTGAACATGGAGTAGAGAGAGTTGGAATCTCACTGGCTGAGCCAACCCACTTTGGCTACTAATTTTTTTTATGTTGTAAATATTTAATTTTTTTTTTTTTTAAATTTGTTGAAGATTTCACTAGGGGGTCCGACTCTATGACTTCGGTCAAAAAAATTGTATAAACTAAGTAAGGTAAAAAGATGAGAAGAAAAATATAAACTTCATTTTTTTTTTGTCGGTCCTACTATATTCCTATTCTAACACTCACTTTCAGACTTTTGTCATACCTCCTTACAGGGCATGAGAGTTGAAACCCACTCATGAAATTAAATCGTCCCCACCCCAACCCTCTTAAGAAGGTGGGGATTCGAAGCCCCCACCTCCCCCTTCCTTAGATGTTACAATTTTACAAGTTTTGACTCTATTTGCACTAATTTATTTTTCCATTGGAACGAAGGAGAGGCGAAAACCTATTAATGCAACGAGATCTGCTCTTCATCCTTGTGATTTTTTTTTAGTGATCAGATAGTTATCTTTATGATTTTGAGTAAATATGATCTTATTTAATTGAATTTATTTTACGGTGGGAAAGATCATATAGATTGTTTCTGTAATATAGGACATTTGAAACTATGCCTCGGCCGAATCATGATCCGAAAATGAGTTTTCACTTCGCTTTTTTGTGGGGGGGAGGGGAATTACGAAAATGAGTTTCTCAAAGAAGCCAAACAGATTGGGGGAGAAAAGACCAGAAATGAGCAGTTAAATGTGTGAAGAAGCAGATCATGGAGACAATCCAGAAACTAGGAATGAATCAAAAAGGGGGATCGTGCTTTGGAGGGAATTCAAGATGAAATGAAAGCACCAAGAAAGAAGCACTAGATGAGGACTGACCGGCCTAGAAAAAGTTAATGCGGGCATTGTCATTGAAATTCGAATCTGTCCACATAAATTGAAAAGGGAAGGGCAATATTTAGTGCTGGTTTCGTGAAGTATAATGAGAGGTGCAAAAGCAATCATAACATAGGAATCACCTTGTGATCAGGGGAAAAAAAATAAAATCGTCATCTTGTTTTTTGGGTGATGTTGTCAACGGAACTAGTCTCAATACATATATGGAGTGAGAACTTTCATTTTTAGGTGCATCTCACATATCTTTTGTACATGATTGACTTGGTATGATGGAACGCGTCTAGACAATAGCTTATTACATAATGGATGCCACTCGTTATCAAGCCATGATCATTCTCTTCTAGAAAGAGAATGATAATTATGCACCAGTTTCACTTAGGCGGATGTGATAAAAAATACGTGACATAATAGATATCCTAACACATTCATATTTTCAATTTTTATTACGTTATCAAGGCTGAATCAAACCAAGAATACATTCACTTCTAATGAAGGACCCTAGAGTCACTGATCACTTTATGCCATACTTAGAATTTACTGAGGAAGAGATAAAAAAGATTCTAATCTAACTCTGTTCAAGTGAATTGTGGATTAAGATTTTATAGATGATGTTTCAAGGAACATTTAGCAGTCAAGGAGTTGAGTTTTGTGTATAGGTTAGAGATGATATTAGGAACACTTATTTCACATATTATTAATGATTCGAAAACATTTTTCCAGAAAGGTTTTCCTAAAAATGATTGGTGGTATCTGTTAAAAAATTTAGTCAATAAAAAAATTTCATCATTAATTAATAATTGATGACTAAAAAACATCTCCACTGGTTACTAAAAGATTTTTCAATCTATTCATTTTCCACTAAATAAAGGCATCTCAATAAGAATTGAGAGAATCTTTTGATAAAAAAATTATGCACCGGACTTCTAGAAATTAGGGGAATTTCGCAAAAGAAAATGTGGTGACTTTTGGCCAGCTACTTTCAGCCTTTTCAATTCATCTATTTGACACAGTAATCTTCAAATCGACTTTTTCAATTCATCTACCTGACTCAGGAATCTTCAAATTGGGATTGATATTAATGCACATAAATACATACCTACATACATACCATGCATGCATACATACATACATACATACATACATATTCGATACCAAAAATAGAATCTATGTTCTACGCAGTCGCTCTTCTGAATACCCACCCACGCCAATGCCAATTTGGCGCTGGATACGGATACGAAGGTGCCGCGTATGGATACGGCGGATACCAATACGGGTAGTGTGGATACGGAGGAGGAGGCGCCATGGCTTGACTCACTGGTGTTGAGGAAATGATATGCAACAAGGAGAAATTCTGAAATTTGTGTATATTTTGACATGACGATGAAGATCCCACGAGCATGTTTACAGGGTTTGCAGCATAACTATATAAACTAACTGGACATTACAATATCAATTATAATTAATGAGGATCGATCAAGGAAGATGATCATCATCATTTTATATCAGATTCAGGCCATCAGTCCTCCTTTGCTTTTTGCTTCTTAGGGCATTCTATTAGAAATGGGATAATGATCTTGTGGCCATATAGTACACTCTATTTCATATTTTTTCTTGTCCAATTCTCTTGGCCATTTTCTATGGTAATCAATCGAGATCAATCAATGAAGATAATGTAAAATCCTGAGATATATACAAAATTTAGAGATATTATCTCTAACTTTACTCATGTAGAGATCCGATGCAAAGTGAAATTTGATCATAAATTGACAAGAGGCATAACCAGATTTTTAGGCGTGGGAATTGTAAAGAGTGACTGCGTAGAGCATGGATTTATTTTTTGGTTCGAGCAAACTCCTCCTTTTTGGTCTTCTCTAGATGCATGCTTATGTACACATCACTATCTTTTTTGTCCATCATTTTCAATCCAAATTTGAAGATTCCTCCGTCAAAAAGATGAATTGAAAATGCTGAAAATAGTAGTTTCTGAAAATCTGGTGCATGATTTTTTCCCCCAAGATTCCAAAATCTCACTTCACATTGGAATGGTTTTGTTTGGAAGATTAAACTTAAACATTTTCCTTAATTGTTTGTATTGCTGAATAAATTAATTAACAAATCGTCAACAAAAGATGTTCAATCGTAAATTATTGTTGATAAATTGAAATATTTTTATTGACTAATTTTTCTAAGCAATACCAATGATCATTTTTTGCAAAACATTTTTAGAAAAAACTATTTTCAAATTATCAATCTTTTGTGAAATAGATATTTGTAGTTTCGGAGCCTTTTCAAACTTAGAATTATCATCTCTAACCTATATTCAAAGTCGCCTCCTTGACTGCTAAATGTTCCTTAAAACATAATCTAGAAAATCTTAGTTCACAATTCAACTGAATGAAGTTTGGTCAAAATCTATTCTATCTCTTCCTTAGAGAATTTTAAGTTTGGTATAGAGTGATCACTAATTCTAGGGTCCTTCAGTAGAAGTGAATTTTCAATTCTTAGTTTGATTCAGCCCCGATAAAAAAAAAAAAAAAAAAAATGAGATATGAATGTGTTGGGATATCTACTATGTCGTGTATTCTTTATTATATCCACGTAAGTGAGAGCCGTGTGTAATTATCATTTTCTTTCTGAAGGAGAGCAATCATGGCTTGATAACGAGTGGTATCCATCTCATAGTTCACAATTATTGAGACTCATTCCATTATACCAAGTCAACTATGCATGAAGGATTTGATAGTTCTCACTTCGTATATGTGTTGTGATTGGTTCTATTAACGTTGCTAAAAAAATGAAATTATAATTTTATTTTTATTCCCAAATCACAAGGTGGTTCTTTATTATGATTGCTTCTGCACCTCTCATCATGCTCATGAAACCAGCACCTTTCCTTTAGAAAACAACATACCTACCGTTTTCAACTTATGTGGGCAGATTCAGACTTGAATGACCATGCCCCCCATTAACTTTTTCTAGGTGGGTCAGTTTGACCGAACTGCATCAATAAATATTTATTCATGAGAAAGAAAGATATTTTGCCAAAATTAATCTCTATTACTTAGACTCCATTTATTCGGCAAAAAATAAATAATTCGAAAAAATATATATTTTTAAAAATCGTTTATATCTTTTGAAATAATTATGTCATTAAAAATGTTTTCATTATCTACAATAATTTATGTCTAAAAAGTTTCATGTATAATAAAAATATTTTTATTCATTTATGTTGATAGGTAATGCATGCGATCATAATTTATGTCTAAAAAGTTTCATGTATAATAAAAATATTTTTATTCATTTATGTTTATAGGTAATGCATGCGATCATATTTAGGATAATACTTTACATTTAGGCACATGAATCCTGACACTTACTCCTGGGCCCTTGGTAGTGGCTCAGGTAGGGCTCGGAACCCTGGTGCTTGGGCTCGAGTCCATAGAGGTTAGGCTTGGGAGACCTACGCTCATGACTGGGCCTAGGACATGCTAATGATGTTTTACTTTAAATTTAATATATAATTTTATTTACATGTAATATAATATATGTGAACATAATATATAGAAGATAATCTATGATGTCACATGCATCCATGTAGAAATGCAACTCCTTAAATGGTTATGGGACGAACCATTGTCAACAAAGAAATGCATCCAAGCAATGCTATTTATACAAAGAAATCCTAGTAAAGGTGGTAATTCTCTATTACACATAGACTTGTCAAATTGGTGGGTTGAGTTGGGTTCAAATGAGTCGAAAATGGGTTAGACCCAACTCATTCAATCCATTTTGACCCATTCTCATATAATACAATTCTAATGATCTAAATCTGACCACAACCCATTTTGCCACCTCTAATCCTATGTTTATAAAGGTCAACTGTTCAAAACATGGGCTTTACTTGTTTCAATATCCAATTGAAACTTGTGACACTTACTAAAGAAATTTCTCTATACATACAGCATTTTCCAATGCATTAACAACGGGGCGCCACCCTTACAAGAAGCCTGAAGACCTTGTATTTATATATACATATGTAAACAACTGTATATAGAAAACATATAATTAGAATTCAATTTTCGTTGATTAAAAAATACGGCAAAATGAGTAGCTGAACTTGCCTTAATCGGCAAAAACAATAGTCGCTTAACTTTGCGAATCTTTTCATCTCTTTTCCTTTTTTTTTCCCTCGCTGCAAAATCTTGAGAATCTCATAGTGTGTTCATGTCAGCGAAAAGAAATAGTAAAATAACATGACTTATGGTATAGGATGAGACCTAACCCACTCAATAATGAAAAAAATTGACTACTTGCGGCGATGATGAAATGCCATTATTCCCTGATTTAACAGCGTACCATGATTACTAATTAAGACTTTACTCTCAAGCACATGATTTGGCATGCAAAACATCCAACATGGCAACCCGACTAGACATGGGATTGATGATTATTTCCATAGAAATTGCACCAGTGGTGGGGCATATACTTTTTCTTTCAACCCCCAAAGAATCCCACAGGAAAGAAGTTAAAATAATCGCAATTTCGATATTCCATTTCTAATAGAATGCCATCGGCATGAAGAAACAAAGGAGGACAGATAGCATAAACTAGACGAACAGGTTACGAATTTTGTTGACTTAGACAGAGTCCTATTGGAACTGATCAGGACTTTCTTTTAAGAGTAAATACCATCAAAACCCTCGCAAACTAGCATTTTGTGCCACCTTTATCTCAAATTACTTTTTGTAAAAAATAGATATATTTACCCCAAATTGGTGGGGAGAATTACAAAAAGGTTTTAAATCTATTACAATTTAGTCCTAAATTCTGTAGGACTAAACCTATTGTAATTGTGTCAATTTAGTCCATAAGGCTAATTTTGACTGGTTGTTTGGCCAATGTTGACTTGGCAATTTTAAAAATATTTTTAGAATTTTTTATTAATTTTTTCGATTTTTTTTTCTTTTTCCTCTTTCTTTTCTTCTTTCTCTTCTTCCTCTTTGGCTTCTTTTCTCCATAGTGGCCAGCAATGCTCTGGCGACCCTCCCCTGCTCATCGGTGAGTTGCAGAAAAAAGAAGCCAAGGGAGGAAAAGGAAAAAAATAATAATAAGAAAAAAAAAAAAAAAATTTAAAAAAATTTACATGTCAACATTGTCGGTCGGCCAAAAGCCAAAATTGGCTGGATGGACTAAATTGGCATAATTATAAAATCTTTAGGATTAAATTGGTTAAATTTTTTTTTTTTTTAAGGATTTAACTAGTGTACCCATGCCACATTTAACCACCCCCCAAAAAAACCCTATATTTACTCCAATTTAGTAAATGTGGAATGGATATATTAGTTAGAGTAAATGTGGTACATGTGTATTAATTTGAGATTTTTTGTGACACAAAAATTAGTTTGGGACAAATGGGAAATAGATGCACCAGTTTGAGCATTTTTATGACACAAAATTTAGTTTGGATGAATTGTGGCACATGTATGCTAGTTTGAGGTTTAGTAGTATTAATCTTTTTTTAGTGACCAAACAGATTTAAACTTTTATTATAATGACCAAACCCTAGTTGGGCAATTGCTCGAAGATCAAGAGACGACTCCCCAATCAAGCTGTGATAAAAAGTGGTTCACCAAAAAAGGGTGTTGTTGACCCAAGTATTTCACCAAAAAGTTGATTTTTGATTTTTCACGAGATGGTTCAGTGGTGATTTTGTATAGGAATTCAGTCCGTTTAACCAAGAAGAAGAACAATGAATTTAAAGGTAAAAGATTGTAAATGATGAAAATTGAAAAGGCATTAATATTAAGGCTATGTTTGTTTTGCGAAAAATAAATGATTTTGAAAATATTTTCTTAAAAATGGTCACTTGTATAATTTAAAATAATTAGTTAACAGAAATTTTTTTCATTATTAACAATAAATTATATCTAACAATTTTGTGGAGAATGAAAATATACTTCATTTGTTCATTTAGTAAGCAAAACAGATGATTATTTTTATGAAAAGAAATGGAGCCTAATGAATTGATATCAAAATATTTATTCTTGATGATGGATCCCTTTCTAATAATTAGGGAAATGACATCATAAATGCTATAACTTTTGTATGAAGTTCACTCAAGTATCATAACTTTTTTTTTTCCGATCACTTAAATATCGATGTTTACATGAGTGCAATGATTTTTATTTTTTCAATAACTTGAGTCACATATAACTTTTCAATCAATCACTTTAGTTGAATGATTTAAAAAAAAATTCATCACAGGTGTTAGGCCACGTTGAATTTTCAATACCTATGTCAATGTTTCTTAAAAATTATGATATTTAAGTAATCGATTGAAACTTATAGCACTCAAGTAAACATTGTTTTTTTATTATAAAAGAAATCATATTACTCAAGTGATTGAAATAAGAGTATGTTACCTAAGTGAGTACAATGCAAAACTTATGGCACTTGTAGTGTCCTTATCCACTAATAATCACATGTCACCTTTAGCCTATTAAATGCGACTACTTATGAGTTGTTGATACTTCAAATGTAGTTACAACTATGTCTTTGCAATTCTAGGCTTTCTAGTTGCATGTCAATCCTCTCCGTAAGCGGTTACAACCCTGAAGTGCAACATGGTCGTGCCACCATAGCTTGATATCCATAATGTTAATCGACATTTTCACTATCCCCTTTGTTCTTTTCCTTGTGTCCACCACTAAGCCAAATTTAATAACTAGCAATATATTGGTTTTGTCATTGAAGTGAGATACTGTAATTCATGATCATTGATAACTATTATTCATAGTCGTCAATAAGTTTTACCATAGTTGATAACTACATTATGTAGCTGCTAGTGATTGTCACATAACTTGTCACTTATGACCAATGTTGATCACTCTTCTCAATTTAGCTATGGGTGCGTTTGGTAACGTTTTCATTCAAAAATTATTCCAGAGAACAGAAATAGAAAAAACTATTTTTGTTCCGGTGAACAATTTTTGAACAAAAAAAGGTGTTTGGTAAACTTGTTTCTAGAATAGAAAAAGAATAAGTTTGTTTCTTGTTTCTATTCCAAATTTGTTCCCAGGGATAAAAAAAATAGATTTAGAACAAAAACGGAAACAAACGCGTTTCAGTTCTTTTTTTGTTCCCCGAAACAAAAAAAACAGGAATTATGTTCATGAACAAAAGAAAAGAACACAAACAAACAAGGCCTATGTAGCTGCTAGTGAATGTCACATAACTTGTCACTTATGACCAATGTTGATCACTCTTCTCAATTTAGCTAGTGTCATCGATCTTCGTTTCTATGGAGTATTAATGACCCGTATGATTTTTCTAAGTGCCAATAATTTAAGTTTATGACAGTTGGAGAATTCTCTTACACCAAGTTTATAACCAAATTCTATCGAGATTCCGGAGAGGTCACTCATGTTGAACACTCTACATTTTTTTTATGTATTGGCTCTCTTGGTGCCTCTTTTGTCACCCATCTATCAAAGTTTTTCGAGGATTTCATCGATGTAGCATATTATTTGGTCGTGGGTACAAGGATCCCATTAGGTCGACTTGTTCTTGTTGCTCCGTACAAAGGAATGACGAGTGCACACCTGTCGATGCATGAGAAGAGGTCTAGTGTCTTCTTCGGCCCCTTTTGGGTTTTTCAAGCCCAGCCACCTCTATACTTTTCATTTTTTTTTTTTTTTGGCTGATGAGATATGTGCTGTAATTGAGTCTTTTTGTTTTTCTTGGTCGGTCTCTAATTGAGTCTAGGGAGTTGAAATTCGACGCCACTTTCCCGATATTGCTGGGTGTCTTTGGCTAATGCCCAATCCTGAAAATATTTCCGCTTTCAAGTATTTCCTCAAAATTTTCTATCTTCATCCTACTCAACAACTCGGCTTCTATCTTCTTCTTTCTCTTGATTTTGGTGCCCTTTTTCCCAATTTAGACATCAAAAGGAGCCAAAAAAAAAACTTTAGCTTGGCTTAGCGTACTCACTGCCGTTGATCTCCCTCTAAGGATATCGATTAAAGGGTAAATTTTATCCTAAATTCAAAGTTTATTCTTTGCAATATTGTACTAGACAGTCGAACTTACCAAGGGTATTCCTATTGCCAATATCCTTTTACCAAGAAGAACATTTATAGCAAGAGATTTTAGGCTGGGTTCGATATTTAAATACTCTATCATTCTCTCTTTACGCTTAGTTTTATCTTTTCGTCTATTACTAAGCGTGGAAATATATAAAAGGTCACTAATTTAGGATTTTTTTGACTTTTAATTAATAAAACAACTAAGATCCAATATATCTAAATGGGGATATTTCATTATAATAATGAATAGTACCATCATTATCATCGGGGTAATAAAAATACCAAAAATCCCAACTTATCCCTATAAGACATTAACACCTTAAAAATTTTCAATAACCTAAACTTGAACTAGTGAAGCCATTAAGAATCTAACATGGTAGTGTGCATGAGCAATGCCACGAACGCTTTTAAATAACCCCTTATGAACGGGGATCTATGGTGGAAGGTATTTTTGAGTCATTGGTACAATTTTGGAATAGTACAAAATACACACATAGTCAAGTTGGGTCTCAAAATTAGATCTTGTTAACAGTTCAATTTGTGAACTGAATCGAACACTAAGCTCCTCAAAACTAATTAGATCAATGATCAATAGCTGGAATCGATGTTTCATAAATTCTTCTTTCTCTTTGTGCAAAATTATCAATTAAGAGATTAATGAATCACTTTTGTTTACTTTGAAATATGAAATAATCTATTCTCAGTTATTCTTCAGGGACTAGACATTCTTAATTAAGTCATGTCCTTAATTGAAACTAGATGCAAAGTGAAATTTGATCATAAATTGACAAGAAGCAATACTGAATTTAGGTGTGAGCATTCAAAAGAGTGATTGCGTAGAGCCACTTGATGGAATTCTATTCTTGGTTTATTCTTTTTTCTCCTCTCTAGATGCATGCACATGTATATACCACTATTTCTTTTTGGGCATTTATATCAATCCAATATAAAGATTCTTGTATAAAAAAAGATGTATTGAAAAAGCTGAAAATTCTTGGCCAAAAGTCAGCAGATTATCTTTTGTGAAATTTTCCCTAGTATCCAGAAATCCGAAGCATAATATTTGTTTTCAAAGATTCCAAATTTCAAAGCATTTTCTTCCAATTCCCAAAAAGCAAATGACTAAATAATTGTCAAATTTCAATTATTCGATGCTTTCGTTTGACGAAAAATCAGTAATTCGAAAAATATTATGTTAAAAAAGTATTATTTGTATCTCTTGAAAAATCTATGTAAAGACTAATATTTTAACAATTAACAAAAATGCGAGATTGTTATTGAAGAAGAAATATTATCTGCTGCTGGGGACGTTTCATCATATCCGTCCAAGTGAGAACGATGCATTATTTATCATTTCCTTTCTATGCAAAAACAATCATGGCTTAATGAATGAGTGATGTCCAGTTTATGTTTTAGTATTATCTAGACTTGTTCTATCATACCAAGCCAATCATATATGAAGAATTTGTGAGTTGCACCCAAAAATGAAAGATCTCTCTTTGTTTGTATATCGTGATTGGTTCTATTTACGACGTAAATCCAAGATCGATATTACAATTTTATTTTTTCCCTTTTTCACAAGGTGATTCCTATAGGATGATTGCTTTTGCACCTCTCATCACACTAATGAAACCAGCACCTCTCCTTTAAAAAACAACATCATGGCCTATCCTTTTCAACTCATGTGGGGGCAGATTCAAACTTCAAAGACAACGCCCCATTAACTCTTTCTAGGTGGGTCAGTTTGACCGAACTGTATTCATAAATATTCCCTTATGCAAAACAAATATATCTACATATATGTGTGTGTGTGGGTGAGAGAGAGAGAGAGAGAGAGAGAGAGAGAGAGAATTTCCCACAATAATTCTGTATAGCTGTAATCTTTTCTGGGTGTATTGTATCCTGTCCTGGACTTCCTCATAAAGTGCTTGTTTCTTGGTGTTTTCATTTCATCTGACTGCCTTCAAGCCAAGACAGCCCTTCTCATTTCTTCCTTGTTTCTGGACTGTCACTATGATCTGCTTCTTCGCAAATTGATTGCTCATTCTGATCTTTCCCCCCCATCTCTGTGGGTTCCTCTGTTGCTTTATGAAAGATTGAAGAATTTGGGCTCATCCAAATTCCTCATGAAAGACACAGAAATGGCTGTTCCCCATTTGTTCAGATGCCCAATTAGCCTAGATTTGTTCACTGACCCGGTCACCCTGTGCACAGGGCAGACCTATGACCGGTCAAGCATAGAGAAGTGGCTCGCTGCTGGTAACCTCACCTGCCCTGTCACAATGCAGAGGCTCCATGACCCATCCGTCGTCCCGAACCACACTCTCCGGCATTTGATTGAGCAGTGGCTCCAATTGAGTTGCGAAGCCGGTGGGATGATCGATCCGGACCGTGGCCTCATCGCCTTGAGACACAGCCTTGAGTCCCCTGAGTCCACCTTAGCTGACAAGGTTCATACGCTTCGCAGAATCCAGGTTTTGTCCGCGGAATCTCCCTTGAAATGTGCTGCTTTTCTCCGGTTGGGATTCTTGCCGATGTTGTTGGAACTAATTTTCGGGTACGCAGAATCAAGAGCGCCTTTCGCTCCAAGTGCTGATCACGTGCATTTTGTGGACCAAGCTCTATCTTGCATATTAAAACTGTTGGACCTTGGTGAGCTTCAGTGTCTCAATATGCTCAAAGAACAGTCGAAATTGTCATCATTTCTAGCACTATTCGAGCACGGAGCAGTCACCACCAAGATCAGTTTGTGCCGACTTGTCGAGACAATGTCATCATCTTTCCAGACCAAAGAGCTCTTCACTATGCTTGGCCACAGATTCCAACTCATACGTGGGATGATCCTCCTCCTCCACCAAAAGCCCGAGGTCTCCGAGGCGGCAATCAAGGCCATATCGTCTCTATGCTCTGTGGAATCAATCCGAGAAATCTTGCTGCGAGAAGGCCTAATCAACGGACTCCTCGCATACATCCTACATGCCAAGACGCAAGAGAGAGCATCAGCGGCGCCGCTGGGGATGCGATTGCTCGAGCATCTTCTAGGAATCGAGAAGGCGAAAGAGGCAATTCTTGATGAACCGCAGGGCTTAACGAGTGCTCTGGTCAAGACGTTGTTCAGAATATCGGATCTCGAAGGAAGCGAGAGCGCAGTGAATTCGCTCATCCTCTTGTGCTACGATTCATCAGAGGCAAGAGAAGCTGCGCTGAAAGCAGGAGCTCTGACTCAGTTGCTGCTGCTTCTGCAGAGCCAGTGTGCTGATACGACCAAGACGAAGGCCAGGATGCTTCTCAAGCTGCTTAGATCATCCAAACGGACTACGAACAAAAAACATGCATAGTACCATACAATGTGTAATTAGTTTTTTTAATCTCTATTTTGTGTTTTTTGACTAACTATATCCTACATGCAATGTCACCACAAATTACCAGACCAACCTTATACTCCCAATAATCTCTATTTGGCACAATGTCAACACTGTGGCCCTGTGACAGCGATGTGGCAACCACATAAATTGGCCACGCGTCTGCTACGTTAGCATCTTATCAAGAAATTTGGCTAGATTCCAATAGAAAAACATCAATCGCAAAGAAATAAAAGCTTAGTGCATCATGTGATTGAAATCAAAGCTCAATGACCTAACTATGAAGTCCACCAAAAATGTAGTGGCCACCGATGAAATTCATCGTTTGCATCACCTAACAACAGAAATAGTGGACAAATATGGGACTTTCTCAAAAGACCCTGTCGTGAAACCATGTATGGAATGCATACTGAACTCACTCTTAACATTTACCTTCAGGGTGTGAATCAGACTGTACATGTGAAACGGGGGATGGTTACTTCATAATGTCATATAGTGACATAAGTGCAGCAAACTGTGGTAATCAATATGAGCAATCTGTTAGTGACATGATTTGCTTGAAGCTCTTACATTGAGATAGGTATCTATTTCTCTCAAAAGCATAAACGATTGGAAATAAGTTCATGTGTCTCGAGTGCTTTGCTTAGAAAGTGGAGTTTACGACTTTGTAAGTCCACTGTCATTTCAATGAATCATGATTCATGTTTAGAAATGTATATGCGAATGTCAACCGATCGTTCATACTTCAGAATGTCTTTTCAAATGGCTTTGGTCCTCTTGCAGTTAGATTTTTTTATTGGTGGTGGCGATCATATGGGGCTTCCTCTTCTCACTGAGCTTTTCAGCCAAGATTTGACTTATGTGTTCACTTTTGGGCATTGGGCCCTCTAGGAATGTGAACATTTATAATGAGAGATAATACTACAAACAAATTCTAGACTGGTATATAGTGTCATATTTACCTCAAATTAATTTTTTATCACAAAAATTTCCAAACTAATACATCTGTATCACATTTATTCTAAAATTAATTTTTGTGTCACAAAAATTTTTGAATTAGTAAACTTGTGCCCACATTTGCCCCGAATTAGTATACTTATGCCACAATTACTCCAAATTGTAATAAATCAAGGATTTTTTTTTGGGGATAAATTTAGCATAAATGTATCGGTTCAGAGTTTTATGACACAAAAATTAGTTGGTGTAAATGTAACACAATTACACCGATATGAATTTTTTTGTGGTATTAACCTTCATAAGAACTTAATTAAGACCAAGTCTATGTCTATTGTTATGAACCTTTTGTCGCCCAAATCTATGGAGCTTGCCTAGGCTCGCCCAACCTTTTCCTATATATGAAACCATTTAAATTTTTAAGAACATCAAAGCTAAAAAATAATTAGGCCCTTCCATATCTGATGAATGCAAAACAAGTTGATTTTTTAGTAACAGGAAGAAAGAGAGAGGGAATGGAGCTTTAAAATAATGTGGCTCAACGACAAATTTCATTCTACTTTGTAGATTGACTCCCCGTTTAAGGCGTTAGTACAAATCTGAACGGACTGTCCACTTGAAACTCAATATTTATTTTAATTATTTTTTGTCTCCAAGGATTTTTGAAAAAAAAAAAAACATGAGGCATTGTACCATCTATACGGGGCTTTTCATGTTCCAAAGTAACAATGGAATTCTGGGGGTTTCAGAAATGGATGAATTTGTTTGTTCTAAGGCTACAAACCATTGATGTCCATTATTGTGATTGTCTTGATTTCTGGAAGTGTTTGTGTTGAGATGATGCTCGCGTAGAAAAGTCCCAAATCGCAGAATTGACGTGATGTGCAATAGTTAATACCCCAATTGGCCCATAAATCGTTGGTTTAAGTACTCTAATGAAAGGAGATCCGGCTAAATATGTTAATGGGTTCAAATTGGGCTCTCTTGGTAGTCTACCCAGTGAAGATGGCAAGTTTCTACTGCGCTCCCGACAGTTCATTCACTTCGAGTAGATCAGAATTACTCAATTCTTTTAATTACTTGCATTTGGGGCAAAGTTAAAAAGTCCCGCCGAATTCTTATTTCCCTCTTTTTCATTTCTTGAAACTTTGACTTCTAATTTCCGGTCATCTTTATTATGGACCTTAGTGAGATAGTTTGTGCTCTCAAGATATAACAGGGCGATCATGTTCCATGATATAGGCATTATAACTTGTGAAGTATGGAGAAATCTTTTCTACAGAGAACTGGTCAGTCACTCAAAGTATTATACAATGTTCATGTCAATATTTAACTAGGTCACTCTTTCTGCATTTAGGAAAAAGAAGAAGAAGAAGAAAAATAATGGTTAGTTCTCAAGAAAACTAATATGACTAATGACTCATTTGTTTTGTAAAAGATAAAAGATTTGAAAAACATTTCCCTAAAAAAATCGCTTGCATTGCTTAAAAAAAATGAACAAATCAAAGATATTTTCCTTATTCACAAAAATGTCAAGATGTAAATTGTGGTCGATATAATGAAAATATTTTTAATTGATTAATTATTTTAAGTAACGAAAGTGAATTTTTTTTTTTTAAAGAAAATATTTTCCAAACTATTTATTTTTTACGAAATAAACAAAGCCTAAATTCACTATTCCTAGGATTGGTTGCTTGGCAATACGATAACCTCTCGTTAGCAATTAAAACTGCTCAGGAGTCCAAAGAAATAAGAACTGTTCAAATTGAGTGGAGAGATTGGCTATAGTGTCCAACTTCACTCATTCCTGAGCTTCAGTTTCTCTCCTAATTAAAGGTATGAACTGCATTCATTGGCAAAAGGGCAAGCTGAGCAACTAGCAGATCTGCTTAGGAAATTTCTAGACGTGGCGATTCATATCATATCATACAATCCCTCAGTAACATGTCGAGAATTGTCACTTCTAGAAATTTGAGTAGACAATACAAAGGGAGAAGGAAGAAACACTATCTTGAATCATGACGAGATGAGATGAGCTTTTCCCTCTTATTGCCTGAAAAGATTTATAAGATCGCTGAATATCTATGGGCAAATAAGGTCGAGGAGTAAAATCTGTGCGAACTTCAAACTCCTGACATGGTAGTCTTATCTAATGGAAGATCAGTCGCGTACTTAATCAAATTCTTATTATCTGTCATGATATTAGAGTAGAAACCTTGTTTATCTGGTTCTTCATCAGTCATAAGCCTCTCTCTCTCTCTCGCTTAATCAATCTCTTATTATGTGTCATGATATCAGAGTAGAAACCTCGTCTATCTGGTTCTTCATCAATCATAAGCTCCTCTCTCTCTCTCTCTCTCATCAAGGAAAAGCCTTGTTTTCCCACTTGCTCAGAAGATTTCTACATTGAACTCACTTCTCCAACTTCCATTTCTCCGATTAAGTGGGTTGCTAAATCCTAGCTAGTTACCTGATGAGGGAGGAGGAGATAAACCCAACATAATCACAGGAGTTAGAATAAGAAAATATTTATTAGCATTCATTGTAGACAGAAGCAAATTTCACTGGAATTTCTTTCACTTTTCCCACGTCGGACACATCGAGAAGCACACATGACTCCAGATCAAACAACTTACACGACATCCATAAGCACACTTGCGAACTTAAAGCTAAGGACCATATGTGTTTGTCGGTTCGGCTAGTGCAGAGAGTTTAAATTTGAACTTCAGACATAAACTTGATCTAGGGGGGCATCTGTGGTGGCGACACGACCTTGCTCCAGCTCGACATCCCTGGTGGCTTCCCTCTGAGGCTCAGGCTGAAAGTAAGCTTCTAGATGGTTGGCCAACGCCAGCCTGTCAATGCTCTCGCCGTGATATGACTTGCAGACGAAGTAGATCACTGTTTGGATCACGAGGCCGAACAGGAACAGGAACGTCAGCAAGACGAGGCAGGGGATGCCAACGACTAACTGGAATGCTAAGTACCAATCATCCGCTAGAAATATCTGGTACACTATCATGATCCCCCCATAGAACAAGACCAGCAGCAGGAAGATGAAACTCGTGACTCGTCGCTTGCCCTCAACAAGATTTATGCTCTTGACCATGGCCTTGATCCCGTAGTTCTGCTCCTCCAAGACGGAGACCACACTTGCCAGCTGCCAGATGATGCTCAGGTACACAAACCCAACGAAGAACATGATCAAGAGGATGATCCAGATTGCTAGCCCGAATGGCGAGAAACCGATCAGCACCACCCCCATGACGAAAGTCCCCAGCATGCATAAGCTGTAGGCCAAGTGGATCAAGAAACTCCATATGAATGTGATGGACACTCGCTTCCACACCTTTGGGACCACGGATATGATCTTCTTGAAGGTGATGGGCTTTCCTGTGTAATTGCAGGCCACAGTGTATACGACTGCAGAAGTAGAGAGAAGGGAAAGCACCAGGAGGAGGACCAAGAATGCTAAATTGATGAGCCAATATACTAGACGCTGGTATGTTAAGATATCATTCAGGCGATTGTCTCTGTAGCGACCGTATTCAAGTCGTTCCCAGTCAATTCTTGTTTCCATCTGGTCGGAAACTTGGACTTTAACTAAGAAGATGATGGAGAGAGGGAGGATAAAAAGGAGCGTGATCTGAGTGAAGATTTTCTTCCATGAGGAGATGATCTTGAACGACTCCTTGAAGATGCCAAGGAACCCGATATGTTGAAGCTTCTCTCCATCACTGTCCATCATAGTTAACACTCGGCTTACATGGTCCTCCATAAGGTTAGTTCAGAAGCTCTACAGATGATGAAGCTGAGAGAAACCATCCATATTTATACACATGTAGATGACTGAGGAGGTTAACATCTAAAATCGATGATCTGATACGTCGCTCGTCTCTCCGTGGATTACAATCTACATTGTTTGATGTGATTTCTTGGAAGAGTTGGAGAAGCAAAACAGATGCTTTGGACAAAAGACAGCGGCAATGACAAAGGCTTATTCTAGCTATCTGGGATGATTTTTGTCGTTCATTTTCATGATACGACTACGCTGATGGATACCATCATACTAAATATTATTGATCCGGCAAGTTTTGTCCTTTCCCTCCTTTTTTTTAATCCTCTTTTTGGTTATGAAACCAAGAGGTAAAATAGACATTGGCTAGGCAAGGACAAATTAACCATTCACATGTCAAAGAAATTACATCCAGCATTTTCAAAGGTAAAGATAACTCTATCTTGCTTACAGAAAAAGGACAGTTATTATAACTAAATTAGGATGTGTGATTACATAATTAATAGCACGGCTGAAACAATAATTACAGTGAACGATAATTATGGTTAAAGTAAGAACGATAATAAATTATCCAACGGCTGATATTCTCTAGGCTCTACAGTATTGCTCCTGAGAGAGGGAGGGAGAGTACATTTCCGTGGGTGTGTGCGTGATTTCTTTTTTCCTCAAATTCCTCAACTTTGCTACCCACGCCAAGTACCATCTTTACATCTCAAAACCTGCATTTTTCATCTCCCTCAACCTAAAAAGGCCAATTTTTCCTCATGCATCCCCCGAAATTACGCTTCATCAACACCTAAATCATTCGATCCAAAAGTCTCATTTCTCATTACAAAATTGAGCGAACAAAATCTTTCGATATCGTCAGAATTCGACCTCTGACACAAGGTGTTTACTCTGCATATTCCTGCATCAGCATTTCTCATTGCATTTTCTCACATTTGGAAATTAGATGCATCTTAGTTTCAGGATCATTGACCCTACGTCGAGAGGTAAAGTAAAAGAGGACATCGAAGCTCCCGAATCCCGCAATCCATGGTGAAACTTTGACCTGTCTCGTATCGATTCTTTCCTTAGCCCTAATCAAGCTAGCTGAAACTCATCAAAGGACATAACTTTCCCACTTGTCCGGGAAGGGCATTCTTGCCTTGACCAATTCTTGGAAGCCATTCTATGATGCACTAAAACGAGGAATGTCCAACAAAAGGAAGAGGATGTTAGGAACGTGAATATATGAAGAGAAAAACAAAGAAAAAAAAAAAACGAGAATTTTTATGTGGAAAACCCTTCCCAAAATCAAGAAAAGAAAAAATCATAGTGCTGGCAATCTTCCACTATCAGTATCAGTGTTACAAGCTCTAGGGTTACAACTTTTAGTGTTATAACTATAAAAGATATTGCCATATATATAGTAGGAGTTTAGGGCATACATAATTAATATGGAAATTATATGTATGTCATTAGCAGCAATAAAAACTCTATTGCTTGCTTTAACATTACAGGTTGGGTGACCTACTAAGAAGTGCCTACCCAAAGTATATTGTTTTTGTGCTTGGACATTATTTTCCTCTATCAAACTCCACAATTCCATCAATCTCCCATTTGGAGGTTGATCTTCAAAAACAACAATAATTTTTTAGTCTCCTTCTTATAGTCTCCTTCTTTATAGCCCAAATTGTCCAAATGCAATGGCATCACTCATCACTTACCATGGAGGCTAACTATGGCAATGCATAGCCTCAGTTTCTTAGTAGTGACAACCTTTGTTAATATATTTGCTGGATTTTCTGCATCAAGAATCTTCTTCAATGTCAAAGTCCCATCATTTACCAACTGATGAATTTGATGATACTTTAGCCCAATGTGTCTTGTCCTTGAATGAAATACTAGATTCTTTGCAAGACAAATAACACTCTCATTGTCACTGAAAAAGAACATTGTTGTCCTACTCCTTGCCTATTTCTTTTAGAAAATTTTTCAGCCAAATCGTCTCCTTACTAGTTTCAGATATAGCAACATATTCTGCCTCAATAGTTGAGAGAGATATACACATTTAAAGTTTAAACATCCAACTAATTGCAATGCCACCTAAGGTAAAAATATAACCCAAGGTGCTCTTTTTATTATCCAAGTTACCACCAAGATTTGCATCAACAAAGCCTTGTAAAATCACATCGTTTTTCGTAAAACATAATGACATACCTAAAGTGCCTTTTTGGTATCTTAATAACCGCTTTACAACTTCCTAATGCTTTATTCTTCGATTTGCCATGCATCCATTCACAACTCTCATCGCAAGAGCTATGTCTAGTCAAGTACATACCATTAAGGGTGTTTAAAAGAACTAAGAATTGCTCGGACCGCCCGGAACCGGATCGGACCAAACCAGATTGGACCGGATCGGCTCCATCCGGTTCGATTCTAATTTACGGAACTGGTGAGTACCGGTTTAGTTCTTGATTCTAAGTGTGGAATCGTTCATCTATCCACTCTATATATATATATTTTTTTTAAAAAAGAAATTCCATCCCAATTACTTGATTATTTTGTAGTTTTTTTTTATCAAATATATATGTACATATATGTATATTTGTAGTTATTAAACATTATTGACTAATTTTTCCCTTGGATATGAAATAGGATTAACTCCCTACTTCTTCTTCTTCTTCTTCTTTTTTTTTTTTCATTTTAATAATCTATTTACTTGCTTTCTCAACAAAAAAAAAAAAAAAAAGGAAACGAAGAGGAAAGATAGGACCAATTGGAGACGTCCATAAATATTGGGGCACTTTTTCATCATAATACAAAATTAAGAGCCATCAACTCATTTTAAAAGTATAATTAGGTCTCTCCTTAGCCATTCCCATGATTAAATTAGGTTGACATTGAAAAAATATGGATCAAACAATTAATATTTCAACGTTTGTGGAGGTTAGGACTTTTAACATAGAGTCTAATTCTCCATATGTTCCCAATGTTGGGAAACCCTAAGAGAATTATACCATAACCTTTGAAGAAATTAAGTTTCTAGCTAACTAGTAGTGTCTATTTGTTCTCCCTTATAGTTTTCAAATCTTAATCAAAATCAATGGCTTGCATTTCAACTTAAATATAAGATTGAACAAGCTTTGATGCTCTAAAATAGAAACTAGGCTCACCTTGATATTAATTGACGAATGTAATTTTATAGGGATTGGGGACCGATTCTATGGACCCACCTAGAAATCAGATCGGACTATCGATTCAATTCCGATCCAGTTCCTAGGTAGATCTATGATACTAAGGGGCTATTCTCAATTCCAATTTTTTGGAATTGGTCTTTAGTGGGCGGTTCTCAATGCCAAGGTGGGAACCACCCACTTCCAAGGTGGGAATCACCACTTGGATCATGCTCACCCCTACATACCATAGAGTACATTAAACTGCTGGTAGCTGATGCATAAGGCACCTTAGCCATATACTCGCACTCATCATATGTCTTCGGTGACTACTTCTTTGAGAGCTTGAAGTGATTTCCTAAAGGAGTACTTTTGGGCTTTGCACTTTGACTCCAAATTTGTTTGGCATCTTTTCAATGTACCTTTTTAAGACAATTGTATAATTCATTTGGTTCATCCCGCGTGATCCTTGTCCCAAGAATTTGATTCACTGCGCTCAAGTTCTTCATCTCAAACTCTTTTGATATGTTGCTTTAGTATGTTGATCTCCCTCATGCTAGTCTTGCAATGAGCATATCATTGACATACAATAGCAAAATAATATAGCATTAATCAAATTTTTTGAAGTAACAACAATGATCCATATAAATTCTAGTGAACCCGTTACCACATATAAAATTGTCAAATTTCTTGTACCACTATCTAGGAGTCTATTTTAAGTCAGATTTTTTTTTTTTTTTCAATTTACCGACATAATTTTCTATTCCAAGAACCTAAAATCCTTTTAATTGTATCATGTAAATATTCTCTAGGAGGAATGCGGTCTTAACATCAAACTGCACCAAAGTAAATTCTCAACGGCAACAATACTCGATACTAACTTGATAGTAGTCAATTTCACAAGAAGCGAAAAAATCTCTGTGTAGTCAATTCTTTCCTTTTGTTGAATCCCTTTTACTACTAACCTTGCTTTGTACATTTTGCTATCATCAGGTTCATCCACTTATTCTATATTGCTTTCTTCCCATTTAGTAACTGAATTAACATTCAAATTCTGTTTTTTTCGAGTAAATCTTACTCATCATGCATTGCTAACTCCCACATAATAGAATCTTTAAGCTGCATTGCTTTCGGAAAATATACTGGTTTGCCATTGTCAATTAAAAGCAAATTAATGCAATGACGGAGAATATCTTTGTATAGGTTTAGGTGTTCTACTAGATATTCTCAAAGTGGGTTTAGGTGTACATGATTTTTATTTTGGTTTTTGATCATAGTCCACAACAACAATATCATGAATTTCAACCACAACACTCTTAGAAACCTCCCACCATTGGTTTCTTCACACTAGATTCTACCACAAATTTGTCCTAATACAACATATTTTCATTGAATGTAACATCGGCGGGTCTTATTATTTTTCTATTTTGTTCATTCCAAAATCGATAACCAAATTAATCAGAACCATATCTAATGAAAAAAAAAAATTAGCTTTTGCGTCAAGCTTACCTTTAGTTTTGGAATCTAAGTGGAAATACGAAACACAATCAAAAACTTTTAGATGCGAAAGATTTACCTTCATTCCACTTCATTCTTCTTCCGATAACTTCAAATCAAGTGGAACCAAAGGTCCTCTATTAATTAGATATGCTGCCGTGTTAATTGCATCCACCCAAAACATCTTGGGTAATCCTATATGCAATCTCATACTTCTTGCACACTCATTCAAAGTTATATTCATCCTCTCAATAACTGTATTTCGCTGTAGTTTGTTGGAAACGGTTCTTGTCATTTTGATTTCATTCTTTGCACAAAATCATATGAACTCCTTACTATCATACTCACCACCATTATTGGACCTTAGATATTTAATCTTCAAGCTAATCTCATTCTCCACTCAGCTTTCTATCTATTAGATGTAGCAAATGCGTCATATTTATTTTTTAGAAAATAAATCCTTACCTTTTTGGTGGAGTTGTCAATGAGCATGACATAATAGCATGAGCTTCTAAGGAATGCATAGGGGCTGGGCCCTACACATTTGCATGCACCAACTCTAATTTTCCTTTATTTGGTTCTCTCTCAATCTTTGAAAAACTAACTCTGCTTGCCCAAAGCACAATATTCACATAGACCAAAATATCTATAGACTTCAAATTAGGTATTTTTCTCTTGGACGCTAACAACTTCATCCCCTTTTCACTAATGTGCCCAAGCCTATTGTGACACAATTTGGAATTAACTTCTGATTTAGTAACTGCTGCAGTTTCTTTACTACTTTCAATCATGTATAGTGTTCTTGACTTTGTTCCTCATGTTACAACCAAAGCACTTTTAACTATTTTTCCAAGAGCCATCCCCAAAAATAGTTATGTATCCTGTGCTGTCTAATTGACTTATAAATATTAGATTTTTCTTAAGTCCTGGAACATAAGTGACATCATGCAACTTCCATTGATATTCATTAGTAGATTTTATATAAACATCACCCTTTCCCATAATATCTAAAGGTTCATCATCGGAATGATAAACCTTTCCAAATTTTCTAGCAATAAAATTGTGCATTAATTCTTTGCATGAAGTAGAGTGAAACGACGCACTTGAGTCAAGAATCCAAGACTCAAGTGGATACCAATGCTCAAAATTAAAGCATCACTATCATGAGTCTCTTCAAGAGTTGCATTCACAGATTTTTCTTCCTCTTGATTTCATCTCCATACTGAACTTTCTTCTTTGGGGCTCTACAAGCTTGTTTCAAATGGCCCTTCTTTTCACAATCCTAGCAAATTATTTCTCCACATGCTCTTGATTTGCTTCTCCCTCGAGACTTCGATTTACCATGATAGTAGTTTCGCCCTCATTGATTGTTTCTTCCTTTGGCTTCAGTATTTAAGGAAGTACCCGAAAATTCACCCGATTGTCTTATGCGAATGTCCTCACTAAGAATCAAATCTCGGATTGCTTGAAACTTCAACTTTTTCCTACAAGATGAATTGCTTACTACAGTCACAGCTGCACGCCAACTTTTAGGCCTTTACCTTGTCATCGAATTTGACATCCATCGAACTCAATTGAGTCGTGATCACGTTGAATTCATTGATGGGATTTGTAATGGAAGCACCCTTGTCCATCTTCATATTGAAAAAACGATTCATCAAATATACATTATTTGATGTAGAAGGCTTCTTGTACATGTTGGACAATGCCGCCATCAAATCCACTATTGTTGCCTCATTGGCAATGTTGAAAGCAACGTTTCACACCAATGTGAGACCGATCAAACCCAAAGCTTGTCGATCTAACAATTCCCACTCTTCTTGCTTCATAGAGTCTGGTTTCTCTCTGGACAAAGGCTGGTGCAAGTTCTTCTGGTACAGCATATCCACGATATGCATATTCTAAAAACCAAAGTCCTTGCCTTGGAGTCGATCGATCTTCACCTTCCCTTCATTTGTATTCGCTTCCACTATTTGCCAAAATCAAGCTCTAATACTAGTTGTTAGGAATGCAAATATATGAAGAGAAAAAAAAAAGAGAAGAAAAATAAGTGAGAAATTTTATGAGGAAAATTCTTCCCAAAATTAGGAAAGGGAAAAACCACCATGTCGCACTAGGTAATCTTCCACTGTTAGTAGCAATGTTACAAGCTCTAGGATTATAAACTTCACCGTTACAACTATAAAAGATATTACCCTATATATAGGATGAGTTTAGGGCATGCATAGTTAATATAGAAATTACATGTATGCTATTAGCAGTAATAGAAGTCCTATTGACTACTTTAACATTATTGGATGGGTGATATACTAGGAAGTGCCTGTCCAAAATAAATTATTTCTCTGGTTGAACATTTTTTTTTCTATCAGACTCCACGACTCCATTAGAGGAAATGAGAGAGATAGAGGCTGATATTGTGCATCTGGCGACGCAAGCGATTGATTTTCATTAGCTTTAATAAAAAAAAATCAAATCAATTACCGGCAGTGTTCAACTCATTATGTTTCTCACGATTGAAAGAATAATGGATTACCTATTATATGTGAGACAATCTAACTATCTCAAAAGTTAAATTATCACCATAAAAATAAAGTTGCTCCAACCCATTGCGCCTTACGATTTTCGCCTCCAGAAGTACAGTCAGATGCTATCATGTGTCAATGTCAATAAGCACTTGCTAGGAAACAAAATACCATTTATTTAGATAATAAATCACTTGCTAAAAATTGGAGAGATCAATCCAACATAAGAGCATGCGTCATGCCACACGGCGGAGATAAGCGATGGAGACTTGCCAAATCATAAAACGTCATCTACGCTGCAACTTCATGGCGAAATTACTAATTCAATCTAAACCTATTATATGGATAATGAAGGCTTTATTTGATTTGGGCTTAAGGCCTATCCGCCAAAGTTGGGCCCAGAAAGCCCGGCTCACGGGAATAGGGCCCGTGGAAAGAGGGAGGTATAAAAAGGAGGAGAGAGAGAGAAAAAAAGGTACCGTTTGATTAAGAAAAGGACGTACGCTGTTTTACGCTCTCTCCCTCTCCCGTTTTCTTAAAAGCAAAAACAGTAAAGCACGTTGAAGGTTTTTGCCCCCTCGGATCGAACATGACCGTTTTTCTTCCTCCATTGGCGTTTGGTGTTTAATCTGTGGCTAAAAGGTATGCTCGAATCCGTGGTGTGCTTTAGGATCGGTGATGCGTGTTGTTTTCCTGGGCTTCGTCTTCTGCATTGATTTAGGGGTTCGATTTAGTGTCGAATCCGCGTTTTCGGGGATCCGTTATTCCCATCATTGGTATCAGAGCCCGCCTTCATGTTTTCCCGATCTTTTTCGTGCTTTCTGATTGATTTTTCGCTAAAAGTTCTTCGGCCGTACGGATCGGGGCAAAAATCCCGACACCCGGGCGCTGTTTGGCCTTTTTTCCGAGTTTGTGTAACTCGAAATCAAATTCTAATGGCATAGGAAGAAAGGCGACGTCGAGACGAGTCTGGCGACACCTCGAGCGCCGCCGGGCGACGCCGCACGCGCTCGGAAGCGCTGGGTCGCCCAAGCGCGTGCAGCACACGCGCCGGCGCGTGCGCGCCGCCGGCGGGCGAACCGGTACGCGCCGGTCCGCGGACCGACGCGTGCTGACGTCACCCAATGGTAAATAACCGCTGGGGTGACGTCATCGATGACGTCAGCAGTGACGTCGGTTGGCCGTGCGGTCACCGACCAGCTACCCAACCGGCGACCCGACCGGCGACCCGACCCGCTGACGCTGGCACGCGCGCGGCACGTGCGTCGGTTCGTCCAACACGGTTCGACAGGGCGACCGGTTCGACCGGTCCGACGACCGGCGACCGTTGACCGTTGACCCAAAAAAAAAGGGGGGGGGAAGAATGTGTTTCTTTTTCAATTAAGTCTATGTGGGTTATAAGTAATCCCTTATTTTTGTTCTGCACTTGTTGCAGGAACAATGCCTCCCCCTAGGTTGCGCACACCTATTCGCGCGATTCCGATGAACAAAAGGCTAGGCTGTCTAAGGCGATAGCTAAGGCGGCGATCATCGATGGGAGAGAGGTGACTTAATTGACCACGTCCTTGAAGTTAACGGGAAAATTCAACAGTCATATGGAATGGTCGTCCTATGTCACGTCGAGATGGTGCGATTTTCATAAGCACTCTTCCACCGAATGGCAAGATGTGTTGAATTGCATATGGGATGTCAACGGAGCTGCTTCCTATAAGAAAATTGTGATGGATTTTGTAAATGAATATTATTGTATTGTTTCAAGGGAAAAGATCAAGAAATTGAACAAAAGAGGATCTTTCCTAGTTCGTGTCTTTGACTTTGTGTTAGTTGTATTGGCTGATTTTTGTTAAGTGTGTTTATGGACATATTATTTGATCTTGACTACCGATTGTTGTTGATGAAGCAACCCATATATTGTTTGAATTAGTTGAAAGCGTTATTGTTTTATTTGATGTCAATTATCAATTGCTTTATGTTATTCTTTGGTTCTTTGTGGGTAATTAGTTTGTGAGTAGTTTTAGAAGTTTTTGTAGCTTCATAAAATTGATTTTGCATATGACAATTATGTTAATGATAATTTTAAGTTAGGATTTTGGAGGATGATTGGAAATGTAGTGACATTTTGATTTGAAGCCTTACTTGAAATTATTCATTAATATGATGGGTCTATGCAAATAGGGATGCATAAATGATAGGCATTAATAATTCGTGCATATTTGTCGATGTGTTCGGATCAATGGCTTGATCACAAAAAGCATAGTTGCCGAGCTGAACAAAGGTGAAAAGCTCAATGGTGACAACTATGAGATATGGCACATGAAAATCAATATGTCTTTGGAAGAGCAAGAGGCACTTGAAGCTCTTAATCGACCATGGTTGAACACGAAGATGGAAATCTTGCGCAGCACAAAGAGATAAAGAAGCTTTTCTTTGCTTGGAAACGAAAGAACTCTCTCGCTCGCATCACGTTGCTGAGCGGCATGGAAAATGATGTCATGCGGGAGTTTAGGCGTTTCGACAATGCCAAAGAAATGTGGGAGGCATTGGCAACTAGATTTGGTCATACTTCGGTGACCAGATTGAGACAGCTCACTATTAGGTTTGACTCCTATAAGAAGCCTCATGGTCAGACCATGAAGCAACATCTTAGAAAGATGTCAAACATAATAATTGAGCTGAAAGATGCTAGCCATGTCCTCACAGATGAGCAGCAGGTGCAAGCAGTGATTCATTCCTTGCCTTAGAGTTGGGAGCATATGAAGGTGCACCTGACCCATAATGAGTCTATCAAAACTTTTGAGGATGCTGTGCGCCATCTTGAGCTGGAAGAGGACCGCCTCTTGACGTCTAAGCCGGATCTTTGAACTATATCATGCTAGTTCTAGCTCAAATGGAGCTTCGGGCTCCAAGCGCAAGCGCCCTAGCTGGTTTGATAAAGGGAAAGGCAAGGAAGAAGCTGGTCCTTCAGGGAAGAAACCCAAGTTTAACCAACATGATAGAGGAAAGCGTCCTCGCATGAAGAAGCTGGCAAGGGTGAAATGCTACAAGCTGTGACAAGAAGGGTCACTATGCTCGCGACTTTCGTGAGCCAAAGAAGGTATGCACCCCTTGTACTAATCCGAACTTTACTCTTGTGTCGAGTTCGTGTTTTTAAGCGAGTCTAATCCTTTGTGGTTTGTGGATTCAAGAGCGACGGACCATGTAGCGAAGGATAGAGGATCCTTCGTGGAATTCCGACAGTACCAAGCTGGAACTAAGTGGATCTATGTGGGAAACAACTCCGAGCTGAAGTGAAAGGAATTGACACCCGCCAACCGAACATGCGTGGTGGACGCACTTTGTTCCTTCATGATGTCTTTGTATGTTCCGGAGATTCGTCGGAATTTAGTGTCTGTTTTAATGTTGGTTAGACTAGGTTTTAATGTGAACTTCTGTAATAGAGGTGTGAATTTGTTTTTGAATACAAATTATTATGGTTGTGGTTATTTTCTTAATGGTTTTATTGTATTAGATATTGATTATGTTAATGCAAATGTTTGTTATTTCCTTATCACATTTTCTAATACCTATGATAATGATGTGAATGTGTGGCATGCTAGGCTTGGTCACATTGGCCAACAATGTATGAATAGACTAGCCAAAGAGGGCTTGTTGGGCAACATTGAAAAAGTCGATTTGCCTATATGTAAGCATTGCCTAGAAGGGAAAATAACACGGAAACCATTTGGGAAAGGGAAAAGAGCTGAATTTCCTCCGCATTTAATCCATGCGATGTCTCGTGGTCCAATGAATGTGAGAGGAAGGCATGGGGCTGTTTATTTCATCACATTTATTGATGATTATACTCGATTCGGATATGTCTATTTGATTTCTCACAAATCTGAAGCAATAAGTTGTTTCAAAAGGTTTATGAACCTGGTAGAGAATCAATTAGACAAGAAAATAAAAGCATTAAGATCTGATCGAGGTCGAGAATATTTATCTGATGAGTTCAGAAAATTATGTGATGAAAAAGGAATAGAAAGACAGTTGTCTATTCCATATACTCCTCAATAAAATGGTGTTGCGGAAAGAAGAAATAGAACCCTACTGGAAATGGTTAGGTCCATGATGGCGCATGCTAACTTAACTGATGCGTTGTTAACTGCTGCTTATATACTTAACCGTGTGCCTTCCAAATCAGTTGCTTCCACTCCATATGAGTTATGGACAGGTAGAAAACCGGACTTAAGTTTTCTTAAGCCATGGGGTTGTGCTGCCTATACACATGAGTCCTCTCACAAGTTTGGGAAATTGGGTCCCAGAGGAAAGAAGAGTATTTTTATAAGGTACTCGGAACACTCAAAAGGATATGTGTTCATAGGTGAGCAGGAAAGTGGGAGTATAACTAAATTTGAATCACGGGATGTCACATTCTTAGAAGATGAATTTCCTAAGAAGGGCGAAATAGGGGAAGATTGTTCCCTATTTGAGACCTTGGATCGGGATAATGATGTTAGTGGAGTTCATCCAGTGGGAGTAATATGAGAAGTGATGAATTGAATTCAACTCATTCTCAATTGCAACCACATGATGAGACGACATCATCACTACCTAATCCAAGTGGGAGCATGATGGGAAATGATGTGCAAAGTGTGCAATCTCCCATACAGCGAACAAGTCGCCAAAGTATTCCCCGTCGACGTTTTGACATTGAAGGGGAAACTTTTATGGTTGCTCCACAAGATGAGGATGAGCCAAGAAATATTAATGAGGCTCTGAATTGCCCTAGTAAGGAAAAATGGATTAATGCAATGGAAGAGGAAATAGAGTCAATGAAATCAAACCAAGTCTGGGAACTGGTTGATCTTCCAAAAGGACGCAGAGCTATTGGGAACAAATGGGTTCTCAAAATAAAGCAAAAGGCTGATGGCTCGATAGAAAGGCATAAGGCTCGCTTTGTGGCGAAGGGGTATAATCAACAGGAAGGAATTGATTATGAATATACGTTTTCTCCTGTAGTGAGATTTACCTCGATTCGCATTATTCTGGCAATAGTGGTTAGTCTGGATCTTGAGTTACATCAAATGGATGTAAAGACTGCTTTCCTCAATGGAGAATTAGAGGAAGAAATATACATGGAACAACCTGCTGGTTTCATAATGAAAGGCCAAGAAGAAAAGGTATGTCGACTTTTGAGGTCGATATATGGCCTTAAGCGATCATCGAGAAAATGGTATATACGTTTTCATAATGCCATAATGGCATATGATTTTACAATGATTGATGAGGATCATTGTGTATATATCAAAAGATCCAAGGATCAATTTGTGATCATATCATTATATGTTGATGATATACTAATTGCCGGAAGCAATATGGAGTTTGTTAAGACTTGTCAAGAGTTGGTTGTCTTCCAACTTTGAGATGAAGGATATGGGTGAAGCTGCATACATTCTTGGAGTTAAGATTTCAAGAGATCGTTCGAAGAGATCGTTGTCTCTTTCACAAGAAACCTATATAAATAAGGTTCTTGAACGATTTCGTATGCAAGATTGTAAACCCATAGACACTCCTATTGCAAAAGGTGAAGGATTGAGCCATAGACTGTGTCCAGGGATTCCACAAGAGAAGGAACAAATGAAACATGTTCCTTATGCTAGTGCTGTTGGGAGCTTGATGTATGCTATGATGTGTACAAGACCCGACATATGTTTTGCAGTTGGAATGGTGAGTAGATACCAATCCAATCTAGGTCCAAACACATTGGAAAGCCGTTAAGAGAATACGAGGTATCGAAGAGGAATTTGCTGATTTCAAGTTGAATTACCAAGAAAAGGATCTGCGACTTGAAGGCTATTCAGATGCTGATTGGGGAGGAGATTTAGATGAAAGGAAATCTACCTCAGGATTTGCTTTCTTACTGAGCAAAGGTGCCATATCATGGAGCAGTAAGAAGCAAACGTGTATAGCCTTGTCCACGATGGAAGCTGAGTTCGTGGCGTTATCAGCAGCAGTACAAGAAGGAGTTTGGCTTAAGAGATTTTTGGATTATTTAGGTGTTGTTGAGAAAGCTGCCGATCCATTGTTGGTTAACTGTGATAGCCAAGCAGTTATAACGTATACCAAAGATCCAAAGTATCATGGCAAGACCAAACATATAGATACCAAGTATAACTTTGTAAAAGATATGGTTGCACGAAAGGATGTGAACTTGCAGTACATAACTACGCATAGAATGGTAGCAAATCCTATGACAAAGCCAATACCTAGAGATGTGTTTTGTGGTCATGTAAAATCTCTAGGATTGCGTAGAGTCTGATGTACTGAATTGTAATTTCCCTGAGTTGTTCACATTTATGAAATTTTGTTTTTCATTGATTAATACCTTTGAATCTTTATGTGATCTTTATGCATCTTAATGCTCAGTGCATTACTTTAAGTTAAGAGGAGTATGTCGGACAGATATGAGATTAGCCCACTCACATGGGTAATCACCTCTGTTTACTGTGTGATAAATAGAGATGAGACTGTATTTAAGCTTATTATCTAGGTGATAATTGAGAGCTCAAGCTTAAAACACGTATGTCACCTTAACTAAGTGTTAAGATGAGGACATAATACTTGTGATGTCCGAAAGTAAATACCCCACATATTTTACTTTATCTGTTTAAGATGCCAGATGTGAGTTCTTATGAATTTAGTGAATGAGTAGACAGGTGAACTCAAGTTAGACATTGGGTATGTCTGAACTATCATCTGTACGGTATTGAAAAGTGTAGACATACGTTCCATGGGAAAGGAGTTAATACCGTAATACGTATTTCATACTACGTATGCATGAGACGACCAAGAAGAGTGGCAAAAAGTTTGATCTCAACTTTTATGACGTGTGAGAATCTTGAGGGAAAGAGTTCCTCAAATTTTTAGTCCCCTCATGACTCTTACTTATTCTCAAGATTTCTATTTAGTGTTTGCTATCTTAGGATGTTGCAAATGGTCATGATTTTGATTCGATCTAATGGGACATTTCTAGAAAAACAAGCTAAACTGAAATTGAGAGTTTGAAGGTAAGAGGAAGATCGATTTTTGGAGAATCATATTGTAGTTTTGTGTTCACTGGTCGACCAATTATGATTGTTTTTGTGATAACTGTAATTGTGAATACAATATATATCATTGTTTAAAAGAGATCAAGAGAGATATAAATGTGATCGATCGATCTAGGGTACTGCATACTAAATCTACTCGGAGTGTGACGCCCATTATGAGCTGTTATATATTCCTAACAGATGTATAGCAACGAGTTCTCAAAGTATGCTGGTCGCACGGATTATTCACCAGTATGAATGTTGAAGAGAGGTAAAGAGAATTCTGTTCGTCCCACCATGTTAAGAGAGAGTCTATGATGGATTATTCTTTGATGGGCCTGAGTAGGGCCTGTCCGCCCATGTTGGTTTTGGACCACCATGTGCGAGTGGGAGATGAAGGCTTTATTTGATTTGGGCTTAAGGCCTATCCGCCAAAGTTGGGCCCAGAAAGCCTGGCCTACGGGAATAGGGCCCGTGGAAAGAGGGAGGAGAGAGAGAGAGAAAAATGTACCGTTTGATTAAGAAAAGGACGTACGCTGTTTTACGCTCTCTCCCTCTCCCATTTTCTTAAAAGCAAAAACAGTAAAGCACGTTGAAGGTTTTTGCCCCCTCGGATCGAACAGGACCGTTTTTCTTCCTCCATTGGCGTTTGGTGTTTAATCTGTGACTAAAAGGTACGCTTGAATCTGTGGTGTGCTTTAGGATCGGTGATGTGTGTTGTTTTCCCGAGCTTCGTCTTCCGCATTGATTTAGGGGTTCGATTTAGTGTCGAATCCGTGTTTTCGGGGATCCGTTATTCCCATCAGATAACCATTTAGTTCTAAACTTTTCAATATTATCAATATAGTCCTTAACAAATTGTTGGTGCCCAGTCATCACCGAATGACCTATATGTCATGGCCAGCAATCTAATGCTAATCACATTTTCTCAAAATGACGTCGTTTTGCCTCCTTATTATTTCTTTATTTATTATTTATTTATTTATTTTTGCACTTCTTATCTGACCGGGCGTAAGCACTCGACAATGAACATGCTCTGCATGCACCCATCCGGCTCAAACAACTTCGCAGCATTGAACTCACCGAACTGAACTAAGGCATCCATGAAAGGCATTCCACGAAACCGCAATCCTCTCGAGCATTTTCCCGAACACCTCTCAGCCCATGCCGTAGTGCTCGGACGCAAGATGGAAGATCTATAGGATCCTGTTTTGAATCCACAGGCGAACCTCTGAATCGGAATCAATTGAGAAGAAACAACTAGCCAAACTGACAGAGGCCTCGAGCTCGGCTAGGGTCAAATCGAAGGAGGCTGCTGAAAGGGATGGGCTCGAAGGTCCTGATGAGCACTCCGAGCTTCTGCTGTGATTTCCTCTCTATGGCACGCCGTAGGTTGGAGACGATGAACAATGGAATGAAAAAGAAAGGAAAACACTCCAAAAGTTCATAATTTTTTTTCAAAATAACTGTGTTTTGATGAAATTTATCCATGGTCAATTGCTAGTGTGTCACATAAGGTGACTGGATATAATTAAATCACCGTGAAACCATTTTCAAGCTAAAATTGGCACTATAAAAATTTAAAACTACATTAATTAAAATTGAAAGGATATGATTGAATTGCCATTCATTAAAAGAGATTTAGGACTAATTTGCTGATTGTCTCATACTGATGAATTTGCACAAATTAATATGATATAGGCCTTGCAAATTGCAAGTTCCCATATCTAGGTAGAACCGGGAATCGAACTAGTCAAGGTTAATACCTAGATTTTGGTCCCCCTACAAATTGGCCTTAAACCGGCCGTGTAAGGTAGGTTCAAGCCAATTCTATTGAATTGGCTTGGTTGCTCATCCCTGATTACAAGAGTGGTGATCGATTCAAAAGTAAGTAGATTTCAAACTTATGGTTGACTTTGAGCTTTTGAAACCAATAATTGATCTGTTGTCTTAGAATATGGCTGGAACCAATACTGGGGTCAATTCTAGAACTAAGCAAGGCATTTTTTTCGTCTCATATTATTATATCCACAATATGTATATGTCAAACATGCATACAATTCCTTCAACTTAAAGATAATAGGTCAAGCATATTTACTTTGCAACAAGAATTTTCTATTATAGAAAATAGTAGACGAACTATTTAGGTAAAGGGGTAAACTGGTTAGGTCCTATATTCCAAGTTTGCAAACCTAATTGATAGATTCGGGGTATATAATTAGGAATCAAACCAATAAAGCGCATTTCTTGCTTTTGGAATCAGGAATTTGACCAGTCCCTTATGAATCAACCTAAAACAGGTTGAGTAAGGCCACTTTGCATCGGTTCCTGAGTTGTTGCTCACCCTTATATGCAACCAAATGTAACTTCTGGTTAGCAGTAAAACTGTTCAAGAGTCCAAAGAATTAAAGCTGTTCTACTTATCAGAAGATTTCGACCAAAAAAAAAAGATTGAAGAGATTGGCTACAGTGTCCAACTTCATTCATTCCTGAGCTACAGTTCTCTCCATATTAACGGTTTGAACCATTTTCAGTGGCAAAAGGATAAGCAGAGCAACTAGCAGATCGGCTTAGAAAATTTCTAAGGGTGGCAATTTATATCATATCATCACAATCTCTCATAACCTGTCTTGAATTGTCATTGCTAGACATTTGAGTAGACCATATGAAAAGATGAGGGAGAAATCTAATCATGACGAGATGAGATGAGATGAGCTTTTTCCTCTCATGGTCGGAAAAGACCTATAAAATCACAGAATATCCTCGGGCAAATAATGTAAAGGAATAGTATCTGTGACTAACTCCTGACATGGTAGTCTCATCTAATGGAAGAAATGCTGTGCGCTTGATCAACAACTTATACATGTGTCAGTATCGGAAAAGAAGCCTTGCTGTCAGGTTCTTCATCAATCAGAAGCCTCTCTCTCTCTCTCTCTCTCTCTCACATTAAGGCAACAGAAGATTTCCACATCTAGCTTACATCTCGAACTTCATTTATCAAATTGATTTTAATATACGACAATATAATTTACCAAATGAAGCGGGTTGCTAGTCCTAGGAACCCACCAGAACAGGAAAGATGAGATACACCCAACTTAAAAGCGTCACGGGAGTTAGATTAGAAGAATCTGGAAAGTAATTGTGAATTTATTAGTACTGATTCTTGATACAAGCACATTTCATTTGGGTTTCTCCTTGACTTTCCCCACGTCAAACACATCAAGGACTTCAGATCTAATGTACTCATAGGACAATCGTAGGTACACTTGCAAACTTAGTGCTAAGGACCATATATGTTGGGTCGGATCTTATTCAGCTAGTACAGAGAACTCCGATTTGAACTTCAGACATAAACTTGATCTTCCTTGGTGGTGACATGACCTTGCTCTAGCTGGACATCGTTGGTGGCTTCCCTCTGAGGTTCGGACTAAGTAAAGCTTCCAGATGGTTGGCTAAGGCCAGCATGTCAATGTTCTTGCAGTGATATGACTTGCAGACGAAGTAGATCACTGTTTGGATCTCAAGGCCGGACAGGAACAGGAACATCAGCAGGACGAGGCAGAGGGTGCCGATGCCTACCACGATTCCTAAGTTCCATAAATACACCACAAACAACTGGTACACTATCATGATCCCATAATAGAACAAGACCAGCGGCAGGAAGATGAAGCTTGTGACTTGTCGTTTGCCCTCAATAAGACTTATGCTCTTGACCATTGCCTTGATCCCATAGTTCTCCTCCTCAGGGACAGAGACCACGCTTGCCAGTTGTCAGACAATGCTCAGCTACATGAACCCAACGAAGAACAGGATCAAGAGGATGATCCAGATTGCTATCCCAAAAGGGGAGAAACCGATCAGCATCACCCCCACAAAGAAAGTCCCCAGCATGCATAAGCTGTAGGCCAAGTGGAACAAGAAACTCCATATGAACGTGATGGTGAGTCGCTTCCACAACTTCGGGACCATGGACATGATATTTTTGAAGGTGATGGGCTTTCCCGTGTAATTGCAGGCCACAGTGTATGTGACTGCAGAAGTAGATAGAGGGGAAAGCACCAGGAGGAAGACTAAGTACGCTATTTCGATAAGCCAAAATTCTATACGCTGGGATGATAGATATTCATCCATGCGTTCATTGTCTCCCCTGTGATGAAGTCTGTATTTTTCAAATCAAATTCTTGCTTTCAGATTCTCAGAAACTTGGAATTGAATGAAGAAGATGATGGAGAGAGGGAGGATAAAAGCTAGTGTGATTTGAGTGAAGATTTTCTTCCATGAGACAATGATCTTGAACGACTCCTCGAAGATGCCAAGGAACCAGAGATATCCAAGCTTCTCTTCGTCACTATCCATCTTAGTTGACACTCGGCTTATGTTGTCCTCCATAAAGGTGGTTCAGAAATTCTGCAGATGTTGCTGAGAGAGACTCTGTAGATGACTACGGAGGTTCACTTCTAAAACGACATTTTGATCACGTTGCTCGTCTCTGCATGGATTACAATCTACATTGTTTAATATAAGCAAAACAAATTCTTTGGACAAAAGACAGTGACAATGACAAAGTCTTCCCTAGCTAGCTGCTAGCTGGGGTGATCTATTGTCGTTCACTGTTGTAATATGCCTACACTGATAAATACTGTCATACTAATGCTCCAGCAAGTTTTGTTCTTTCCCCCTTTTTCTTATCCTCTCTCAGAGTATGAATCCAAATATAAAAATACAAATTGATTAACAATGTGGTAAGGGAAAATCGGCCATTCAAATGTGTGAGAATCTACACCCTGCATGAGCAAATGATAAAATAACTCTGTTTTGACTACAGCAAATTACAATTGTTCAATAAAGCTATGCTTCAATTTTATTCTTTGTCTGCATTATTTTAGCGTGACTCCAGTTTGTACCGGATGGTGCACCATGCAAAGAATTTTAGGAAGGGAATGAAAAGAGCCCAAAGCCTCCTTCATTTTTAAATATAAGGGTTGCCATCTCTTCATATCAGTATGCAATAATGATCATTTTCTCACACGGAGGAATCATTACCGAAATATTGAACTTCATTCAATCAACATTGATGGGGTTCTCATTGTTCTGTCCTAGGAACGAAGCCAACATTGCAATGGCATGGTGGTTCATTCATCTGCTCAATGGGAGGACAGGCAATAACCGAAGCTCCTATGGGTCCTGTAATGAATCTGACAGGAACTTGCTATGTAACTCGTTCTACATTCTATTTTATGATATATTCTAATCAACCCATAGCTTTGTTCTTCCTGATCCGGTTTAGAACTGGGAAAGATTTACTATCATGATTGTGACAAAAACTCTACATATATAAAAGCAAAACAACGAAAAGCTAGAGCACATCTTGTAAAAGGCACACTGTCATATAGATTATACATCAAACAGTCATACATTTCCAAGCTGCAAACTTTATTGTCTTAACACTAATAACTTCATGACCTCCAAGTTTTTCTATTGCACGGAGACCAAGATGCATAAAACTCCCAAACTAACACAGGGAATATAGGAATCAGACATGAAGTTGCTCAAGCTGGACAGAATTAGCCTTTAGAGGGACGTAGTCTCCGAGATAGACCTCGAGATGCTCAGACAGAGAGGACTTATCAATGTTCTCGTGGTGGTAAGACTTGCAGACAAAGTAGATCACCGTCTGCACTACCAAATCAAAAAGGACCATCATTTGCAGCAACAACAAACAGATCAGTCCAACCGCAATCCTGATTCCAATCCCTTGAACCAAGTCCAAGACCACAAGGCACTCAAACAGTGCCTCAACCAGGGCAGACCACAGCAGGACACCAAGAAAACACCCAACCGACATACCCATTTTGCCCTTTATCAGCCTCCTGCTCTTCACCATCGCCTTCCTTCCATACACATCTTCAAGAACCGAGATCACACTCGCCAATTGCCAAATCATGGTGAGATAAACAAACACAACAACGTACAAGATCAGGAGAATCACCAACATGGCAATCGCAAGTCCAGAGCCAACTAGAAATGCCCTCACGATGACGATCCATCCGATCAAAAGCGCAACAGCCAGCACAAAGAACGCTACGAAGGTTACGAAAGTCCAGAGGAAAGTGACCATGAGCCTCTTCCACACTCTAGGCACGACGCTCATGATCTTCTTGAAAGTAATCTGCTTAGCGGCGTAGATGCAGGCCACCGTATAGACAACGGCCGAGGTCGAAAGCAGAGAGAAGATAAAGACGAAGATGAAGTACCCGAGCTTGGCGAGCCAGAAGGCGACCCACTCCTTCTTGAGCGCGTGGGACAGGTCCCTGTCTCTCTGGCTGCCCTCCGAGGCGTAGTCCCGGTCGTCCTCGTGGTCGACGATCCTGGAGGTGAGGAGATGCGAGACCAAGGAGTGGGAGAGGAAGACGACGCAGAGAGGGAGGATGAGCGCGAGCGTGATCTGGGCGAAGATCTTCCTCCATTTGAGGATGATCTTGGAGCTCTCTCTGTAGACGCCGGGGAACCCAAGGAACTGCAGCTCGTGCTGGTCTCTTTCCATCGTTTCTTCCGCACAGAGATATCAAGAACGGGGATACTTCTTGAAGCAGAGCAAGCGGAGAGGCTCAGACCCTCGGATGACTTAAAGGGTCTCGAGAAATGACAACCGACGAAGAGTAAAGAGATAAAACGAAGAGATAGCGATGGCTGACAGCGTGGGGTAGGAAGAAAGGGAAGACTTCGAAATGTCAACGAGTCAATGCGGTTTCCTCGCGCCCCCAGAATCCACTTTGCTTAAGGAAGAGAAGAAAGCGTCTGGCCCGAAGTTCCTCGGGCTTTCCCAACTAGCGACGTCGCAGCACGAAACGCGTGGATGGTCAGCAATGGAATTCGTCTGAGGCGATGCGATGTGGAGTCCGCATCATGGGTGACGGAATAGCGTGGAAAGTGAGCGAGCATGCTTGGGTGATGAAATAGCGTGGAAATTGAGCTAGCGTGATTGGTGGACTTTGCCCCAGGAAATCTTCTTGAGAAGCTTAACATATGTGATCTATAAAGAATGCTATTGCCCCAACCGTCCTCAGCTATGATATGCTATGCTTTACCGACATGCTTTGCTCTTCGTTTCTATACGTGTTCCGATCCGAACATTCTTTCTTACGTAAGTTGCATTTTCTTGATCTGCGTTTTAACATCCATTATATTTCGTACTTAAATACCCGGCCGATGTTCCATAGTTGAGACGTAAATATGAAACTTGAATAGTCCAAAAAATTTTAAGAACTTGGAGTGAGCACAATTGCCTATGATGAGCTTAAAATGGAAGATAATAGAGACATCATAGAGCAAGGTACAGTATATAGTTCATGACCTGGTAAAGATTGAGGTAAATCATGATAAAGGCATCATTAAGTAATAAATGTTGAACTTATAAACTCAATCATGTTAATGTATTTGATCTATTGAGCTCACACATTAAATACCCTGGAATCTCCTAAAGGTAAAAATCACATGTGCCTTTTTTTAGTGTGCATCATATTCTAAGTGAATCATAGAAATGCATTAAAGAGAGTGAATTGAGATAGTTACAATTACAAAGATCATAATATTCTAATGAGCTCACACTTTGTGATGCGGTATAATACTTGAGCTCATTCATAGAGTACGTTACGTTTTTTTTTTTTTTTTTTTTTTGAATTTAGATAGGTTTTGCTTATAGAGATCATAAAATTTAAATGAGCTCACGATAATTATATGGTACTCCTCAAAGCACTTGATCCATCCTCAAAGCACTTGATCCATGCTTATTGTTGCGATATTCGACGTACCTAGATTATTAAATTTACATGTGGTTTCTCTTCACTAATGAGCTTAAATTATTTTGTTGGACTTTCTAAAAGTAGAGAGGAGCTACACTTGTCAAGTTAGTGAGAATCAAATGAGCACTTGAAGAATGTCTCGCACTAGGGAAAAAAAGGTAAAATACTAATTATATGAAAAATCTTATAATTTTAAGGCATGAATAATAATCATTCTATTTCTGAAAGCAATTTATGGCCAGAAATAGATTTTATTTCTGTTCCCAGGATGAGTTTCTAAGTAGAAACACGTTTGATTACATCGCAAAATTTATGTTCCTAAAACAGAGATTCCTTTAGTAGGCCTCAAAATTTCTTGGAAGTCAATGATTGGTGTGCAAGCTAGCGACATCTGAGTGATGGAAGAGTTTTTATTTCTCATTTATGTTCAAAAAATGGAAAGTAGAAAATCATTTCTGTTCCAAACCTATACCTAAGCTAAAAATTTATTCTAGAAAATGAAATTACATTATCAAACGGATTTCTATTCAAAAACTATTCTAAAAAAAAAAAAAAATACAGAAATAGAATAGTTACCATTCATGCCCTTAGAAACCTCGCTCCCTTGCTTCAAAGCTTTGGCACAAAAAGCAGGAGGAAAATAACTAAAGTTTGCGCAGATTTTTCTTTGGTGCTTTTTGCATCTTATTTTGTCTACACGTGTCATTAATTTCGAGTATTTATGGTCCACCTTTTTTCTATTTGACTTTTCTTGTATTATTTGAAATTTATTTATTTTGTCTTTAATGTTGGACGATCAAAACTTTCATTCAAAACGTACAAACATTGATGGACAAGACTCATTTGGATTTTCTCATCAAACTTTGTCAGTTTACACTCTTTCAAAAGTTTAAGGTAAAGCAAAAGCAACTACACCATGAGCTGTAACGAACAGTCTTCTGCCTTTGTTTTTTGAGCTAAAGAATAAATGATTTGGAACATATTTTCCTAAAAATAATTACTTGCATCGTTTGAAATAATTAGTTAATAAAAAAATTACATTGTCGATAACAATTTATATCTAAATATGTTCAAGAACGATAAAAGTGTTTTTCATTTATTCTTTTTGTAAGCAATATAAATAATTATTTTTAGGAAAAAAAATTCACATTATTTATTTTCTGCCAAACAAATGAAATCTTAAATTGCATTATTTTTCATAGGATGATAATGATGATCAGAAGATGCATCATTACTAATAATGAAGGATTTTACTTACTGCTGATAGAAATAAGCATATTTAAGAATCTGACCAAAATATATAGCTCACGTGAGGTTAAGCCACGATTTGTTTTTCATGGTGGCTTTTCATGGGCACGCCGAGGAACCCAAGGAAATCAAGAACGAGGGAACGATGGCTGGGTAGAGAGAGACTGGGATATTTCTTGAAGCAAAGCAAGCCAAGAGACTCATAGATTCAGATGACTAAAGGGTCTCGAGAAGAACAACCACGGAGTGAAGTGATAAATGAAGAGATGGCAATGGTTAACAGAATAGGGTAGGAAGAGGGAAGACTTTTTTTTTTTTTGGTTGCCCTTAATCCAATGTGGACGGCATTCTTTTTCGAAGCTTTTCTCGTATTTTCATGGGTCTCTTTATACCTTTTTAATTCTTGCTATCGATGGAAGGCAAGAGTCGCGTCATGCTTTTCGATAAAGAGAGGGAGAAAAAACACCACTGCGGAAATTGTTGACAAGTCGCCGATTCACTTTTTAACAGCTGAGGAGTAGTGCCCGACAGCTGATCTTAGCTAGAACACAAAACGTCGTCCCTATCGAACTTCCTCCCTTCTGGCAGATGACAGACTGTACGTTCGGATTGCAGCGGGGGCCCCTTTTATGATTTTTTTTTTATCAATCCTACTTTATGCCTACTTTATATTCACTCTCAGACTTTTGCTCTGCCTCTTGCAGGGCATGGGAGTCGAAACTCACTCCTAAAACTTACGCGGCCCCTTTAGGATGCACCGCCGATGGAAAAAGGGTGTGGGAATTCAAATCGTCAACTGATTGTCGGAACGAAAAGAAGACGAGGGGGATGGGAATCCTCGGATTTAGCTTTGTCCCGTGTTCGCTAGGTCTATGAGGTTTTCTCAATTGGTAATCTCGGCTGCTGCGGAGTGCGGGAAGGATAAGATATGGGATGAAATGTGAGGGCGAAATCCATGATGGGCTTCAAAGACCTTTTGATGGACATTCCTTCGATGCGCTAAACATGTTCTTTGAATTGAAAAATTAGCCTAAAGTAGGAATGAACGTTAAAAAGAGTCATGAACCTATTGAACCTTTTCAATTTGATCAACTTAGCCTAAAGTATGACGAACAATTTAATCTTATAATTTTTCAATTCAATCGATTTAATCTAAAATCTTTTTGACAATTTGCTAATATGAATACTACCTATTCTATGTGATATGACCGGCATTGACGAGCTGCGTTGATATGACTCATCTTTGAATTTTTTAAGAAATTTTCTATTCTTTCGTTTTTTTACTCTTTCTTGCCTATTTCTCTCTACCAGTCATTGAGGCCTCGGCAATGGCCATGAAGGTCACCAAGAAATAGGGAAAAAAAGGAAAAATGAAAGAAAGAAATTTAGAAAATAAAAATATATATATTACAAAAATCGTCAAAACTAGACGAATGGCATTGAATAGACTGTCATGTAAATGATTTTTGGCCAAAATTACCTAGAAAGATTATATCGGTAAATCTTGAAAAGATTGAGGACTAAACTGCAAAGTTTAAGATAATTTTTGATGTAGAACAATATGCAAACGTCTTTCTTGAAACAATGGAGCGTCATAAGAGCGGGCGGTTCCACAAATCAAAGAGGATTGTGTGATCTTCAAGATTGCAAAAGGGGTTACAATATTTGATTCACGTGTTTCCCTTTATTTATTATTAGATTTCAGATATTCTGGTTTATCTCGAAATATTATGGTTTATCAATATCGTTTCTTTAATTTGTTATTAGATTTTAGATTTCCTAGTTTATCAATATCTTTTCAATTTTGTTACCAGATTTAAGTTATTTTGTTATTTTCTAGATGGCGACCTCATTATAAATAGTCGCCAAAGATATTGTAATCGGCACTTCCTTATTAAAAAATAAACACCATCTTTTGGAATTCTATCCAAGCATCGCTTTCTCTGCGTCATTTGGTATCAGAGCAGGTTTCTCCTGTGACGATGGCTAATAACGTTAATGTCAATCTCCTCGTAGGCGAAGGCCGCGTAAACGAGCCTATTACACGGGATGAGTTCAACCAATTTGCGAAGCAAACCGAACGGAGGTTTCAAGAATTACTTGTCGCCATCCGGCGTTTGTCTACCAACCCTATACCTGGTGTTCTTCCGGCTGAACATGATCAGGCAGCTCGCGACCCGGAAGCAGTTATGGAACGTGGGGCAAATCCCCGCCAGGCGACAAGCCTATGTCGAGGACTCGAAGGAGAAGAAGAGTTCTGGATCGGCCTGTTCGTGGAGGCCACCGAACCGGGGATATCGACGAGACCCCGAGCAATATCAACTTAAGGTTGACCTTCCGACCTTTAATGGCAATTTGAATATTGAAGACTTTTTGGATTGGCTTTGGGAAGTTGAGAAATTCTTCGATGTCATGGAGATTGAAGAGGATTGCCAAGTAAAATTGGTGGCATACAAATTGAAGGGTGGTGCCTCAGCGTGGTGGGAGCAAACGCAACTGACTCGACGTCGACAAGGAAAAGCTCCCATTCGGACATGGAATCGGATGAAGGAAATGTTGAAGGTTCGGTTCCTTCCAACCGATTATGAGCAATTATTATTTCAACAATTTCAGAATTGTAAGCAACTAAGCCGATCAGTCCAAGCTTACACGGAGGAGTTTCTCCGACTTTCCGCCCGTAACAACCTGGCTGAGTCGGAGGCACAACAGACCACCAGGTACATTAATGGTTTGCGACTTAATATTCAAGATCGTGTTTCACTACATCGTTTGTTCTCCGTTGAGGATGCTCAAGAGATGGCTCGAAAGGTTGAGATGCAATTAGAGAGAACTAGCCCCATTAATCGGGCTAACAATTATTCCGCTCGAGGATTATCTGGAAAGGGGAGACAATTTGATGTTTCCGAATCCTCCAACCAGCAAACCAACACTATAAACCAAACTCCGGGAAGTAGTACTGGGGTGCGCAAGGAACCAGTCATCGCAAACAACCGTAACGCCAATCAAAATGCCCAGAACCCGTACGCTAAGCCACCACCAATCAAATGCTACAAGTGTAACGAATTGGGACATCGTTCGAGTGATTGTCCACGGCGGAAGATGGCCAATGTTGTCGTGCACGACGATGACATATACGAAGATGACTGGATTGATGAGGAAGAAGTGGAGGATGAGGAGGGTGAGCATGTCAATTGCGTTGTTAGGAGACTATTGCTCGCTCCGCGAAGAGAAGACACGCAGCGGAATAGTCTTTTCCGTGCCCGTTGTACTGTCAATGGCAAAGTTTGTGATGTCATCATTGATAGCGGAAGTTGTGAGAACATAGTGTCCAAGGCTTTGGTGGATCATCTACAACTAAAGACAGAGTTACATCCCTCCCCTTATACAATCGGGTGGATTAGTAAAGGGGCCGAACTCAAAGTGATGCAGCTATGTCATTTACCTATTTCAATTGGAAAGTCCTATAAGGATACCATAATTTGTGATGTAGTGGAGATGGATGCATGCCATGTCCTACTTTGGGGCGACCATGGCAATACGATGTTGATATCACTCACGGGGCTCGTGAGAACACATATTCTTTTGTGTGGAAAAAGACGAAGATTATTTTGAAGCCAATGAATAACACTCCCGGGCCCCAAAGAAGCAAAGTGCGGGGATTATGCTAAACATCCGTAAGCGTGAGGGCATGTATATGATTGTGGAGAAAGGCAATCAAGAAGCCATTATTCCAATTCCGGAGGCTCTTCAGCCCTTATTAAGGGCATTCAGCGATGTTATTCCGGAGGATCTACCTGTTGGACTACCACCCTTGAGGGATATTCAACATGAGATTGATTTTCTTCCAGGAGCGAGCCTCCCTAATTTGCCGCACTACCGAATGAATCCGAAGGAGAACCAGATTTTGCAAGACCAAGTAGGAGAACTTCTTCGAAAAGGCTTTTTGCGCGAAAGCATGAGCCCTTGTGCAGTTCCCGCACTCCTCACTCCGAAGAAAGACGGAAGCATGCGTATGTGCATTGATAGCCGGGCAATTAATCGGATTACTGTCAAGTACCGATTCCCAATCCCTCGCTTGGATGACATGCTCGACCGACTTACGGGATCAAAGGTCTTTACAAAGATTGATCTACGTAGTGGATATCACCAAGTACGCATCCGCCCTAGCGATGAATGGAAAACGGCCTTTAAAACAAGTGAAGGTTTGTATGAATGGCTTGTCATGCCGTTTGGCCTCACGAACGCACCTAGCACCTTCATGCGTTTGATGACTCAAGTTCTTAAACCTTTTATTGGCAAATTTGTGGTGGTCTACTTCGATGACATTCTCATATATAGTCCAGATGACCAACAGCATATGGAGCATCTAAGGGACGTATTATTGGCCTTGTAGACAAACCAATTGTACATTAATTTGAAGAAGTGTAGCTTCATGACCGATCGACTCCGCTTCTTGGGGTATATTGTCGGAGCAGAAAGCCTTCAAGTTGATGTAGAAAAGGTAGCTGCCATCCGCGATTGGCCGACTCCCCAAACCGTTGGGGAGGCGCGTAGCTTCCATGGGCTTGCGACATTCTACCGACGCTTTATTCGAAATTTCAGTTCTATTATGGCACCAATCACCGAGTGCTTGAAGAAAGGAAAATTTCATTGGGGTGATAAAGCAGAAGCCAGCTTTGCTCTCATCAAGGAAAAACTTTCCACGGCACCTATCGATGCTCCCGAATTTTGAAAAGGTATTCGAACTAGACTGTGATGCTTCTAGTATAGGAATTGGTGCTGTTCTTTCCCAGGAAGGTAAGCCTATTGCTTATTTTAGCGAGAAACTTAATGATGTTCGCAAGAGATGGTCTACTTATGAGCAAGAGTACTTTGCTGTAGTACGAGCTATCAAGCATTGGCAGCCCTATCTTTATCAACATGAGTTTGTCCTTAACACTGACCATCTGGAACTCAAATATATTAAGAGCCAAAGACATCTAAATCAAATGCATGGACGTTGGGTCTCCTTTTTGGAGCAATTCAATTTCGTGCTTCGACACAAGGTGGGCCACTTGAACAAGGTCGCTGATGCTCTTAGCCGTCGTGCTGCAACACTCGTCACCATGCGCACTGACGTTGTGGGCTTTGACCACCTTTGTGCTCTTTATGCTGATGATGAAGATTTTCAGGAAATTTGGGAAAAATGTTCTGAGACAGGTTCTCATGGCGACATAATCATTCAGGACAAATTTTTATTCTTTGGCAACAGGTTGTGCATTCCTCGAAGCTCTTTGCGGGAACAACTTATTCGAGAGCTACATGGTGGTTCCCTTGGAGGACATTGTGGGCGAGATAAAACTGTTGCCTTAGTTGAGGAGCGGTATTATTGGCCTCAATTGAAACGGGACGTTGAAAGATTTGTGAAAAAGTGCTACATTTGTCAGACTGCAAAAGGCCATTCTCAGAACACTGGACTTTACACCCCTTTACCTATTCCTTCTGGACCTTGGATAGACATTTCAATGGATTTCGTGTTGGGGCTTCCCCGAACCCAACGAGGTATGGATTCTGTTTTTGTGGTAGTGGACAGGTTTACAAAGATGGCACACTTTATCCCTTGCAAGAAGACTTCTGATGCTTCTCATGTAGCAAGTTTATTTTTTCGAGAAGTGGTTCGTTTGCATGGTGTTCCAAAAACTATCACCTCTGATCGTGATACCAAATTCCTTAGTCATTTTTGGAGGACCCTATGGCGTTTATTTGGGACGGATTTGCGGTATAGCAGTTCCTTTCATCCTCAAACCGATGGGCAAACCGAAGTTGTCAATCGTACTATGGCGGATATTATTCGGTGTCTTTGTAGTGACATGCCAAAGCAATGGGACCGGTATCTTGCTCCCTGCTGAGTTTGCTTTTAACAACACTGTCAACCTGTTCCACGGGTAAGTCTCCATTTGAGGTTATCTACGGGCGAACGCCACAACATACACTGGATCTCGTGCCTTTGCCCAAGGTCCCAGGATATAGTGTTGCGGCTGAAAACTTAGCAACAAAATTACAAGAGATACAAGAGGGTGTGAAGCAACAGCTAGAAGCTTCCACTATTTTTTACAAAGCTACTGCAGATAAACATCGTCGCCTCAAGGTATTTCTTTGAGGGTGATGAAGTGATGGTCTACCTTCGCAAGGAACGCTTTCTGTTGGTACATATAACAAGCTGAAGCACAAGAAAGTTGGTCCCCGTCGAATCGTGAAGAAAATCAATGACAATGCCTATGTTGTTGATCTTCCTGGTGACCTCAACATCTCCCCAACATTCAATGTAGCGGACTTTATCCTAATCTTAACTCGGGGTCACGTTCTTCTGAAGTGGAGGAGACTGATGTAGAACAATATGCAAACGTCTTTCTTGAAACAATGGAGCGTCATAAGAGCGGGCGGTTCCACAAATCAAAGAGGATTGTGTGATCTTCAAGATTGCAAAAGGGGTTACAATATTTGATTCACGCGTTTCCCTTTATTTATTATTAGATTTCAGATATTCTGGTTTATCTGAAATATTATGGTTTATCAATATCGTTTCTTTAATTTGTTATTAGATTTTAGATTTCATAGTTTATCAATATCTTTTCAATTTTGTTACCAGATTTAAGTTATTTTGTTATTTTCTAGATGGCGACCTCATTATAAATAGTCGCCAAAGATATTGTAATCGGCACTTCCTTATTAAAAAATAAACACCATCTTTTGGAATTCTATCCAAGCATCGCTTTCTCTGCATCAATTTTCCTTCCAAAATATGCTACAACTTATTGCTATAGATACACTGTACCTATGTTGAGGGAAAACTACTTGCAAGTGATCCAGTATGACCCTCCCCTGTCATGATTCGAATGGCATTTGATTTAGTGTCTTCCCAATGGGGAACTGATGGACGAGATGGTCATCGCAAATCATTGGGATCGCACGTGAGGTGGCGCCACCGATTATGCCGCACGATGAAGAATTTATCGGTCCGAAGAAGCATGCCCATGTTCTCGACTCTTGCACAGTCAAAACCAATGATGCCATGATTTTCATACGCTCTTGCACATTAGTGCACCACCCATCATGCATCAATCGGTCGTACGGGTCCCGATTATAAGGTAAAATCGTTATGACACATCTCATACCATGCCATACAATTTTACCCCATAATAAAGCCCAACCATCTCAACACTCACGTGTGTTCCACTTATATAAGACCTCCCGGCCATAGCTAACCTTCTAGTCAGTGATCATCGACCTCAAGACTCATGCGTGCTCTGATTATTAATGACCTCCCGGCCATGGCTAATTTTTCAGTCAGTGATCATTCAACTCCCGCCGGGCTACCGATAAATATCAAGCTTTGTCGTGCCCCATCGGGCACGGCTACATCTAAAACTTCCATTTAGACGATTCCCCAAAAAGGGACATCGGTTTAGAATTTACTGCGACCGACTTCCGACTCCCGCCGATGATCTCCCCCAAAGTCCTGTTGGGTGACGGTTTAACTTTTGATCACACAAACGTACCACCGCAACTCACTACGCATTGCCCCTAAACTCTTGTTGAGTGACAGATTCCACTTCTTGATCATGCAAGCACACCACTAAGACTCCATTCTTATCTTCGAGCATTTAACCAATGCACAATGCTTGCAAATACAATTTCAAATCATTTTCCCTAAATGTGGTCCATTTCGGTGTTTTTCGGACAAAGCATATTTCCCTTTTTGTGAAAATTACTCAATTCATGTGGATGTCCATGCATTTATACACTCAAATTACCTCATAAGGTCAAAACACATGGATTTAGACAACTTTTCATTCTCGGGTGAATAGTGTACAGAACAGTACCACATGAACAATGTTTCGTGAACAGTGTTCGTATGAACAATGAATTTTCAGAATTAAATAACTAATAAATTAAATCCAAAAGTCATTAAAACACTAATTAAAACAATCAATAAATCAATTAAAGCTAAACAAGCTTAATTAAGCACATAAGCATCATTAAGCCAATAAAGCAAGATTAAGTTAAACTAATCTTAGCCATTTATCTAACCACCTATCTCAGGACTAATATAGCTTAATTAAATCTCATAAACTAGGATTAACATTAATTAAACCAACCCTAAGTAAATTTAGGCACTAATCAATGGATTAGGAGCTAAACTCACTCGTTAAATAGGTCAGAGACATAGACGCGGCAGCATCGACGGAGGCTATGCTCGAGAACCTCAACCATGACAATCCAAGGTGGTCCCAAGCTCAAAACAGCAGCAACAACCTCTGCTTCACACTGCAACTCTAGAAATCGAACAACAGAGGAGGAAAGGAGTTGGGTGGGCCAATCGGAGCTCCGGCGAGGGGTTGGTCGGTGATTGGTGGCACCTAGGGGTCGAGGGGGAGCTGTTGGTAGCTAGGCTGGGTGGAGGTTGGGTCGAAATGGGAAAAAAAATAGCTTAAACAAGCGAAATAAGCAGAACGGTGTAGGCAGGTGGAACGACGGTCCGACAAGCGCTGGCTTCTGGTCGGCTGGCGGGTCAGCCGGCAGCTTCGTTCGATGAGCGGCCAGGTTGGTCTATACGGTTTGGGCCTCCTGGACACGGTGGTGGGTGGCATGAGAATTGATTTGCATGGGAAGGCAACTATTAACTCAGGTTTTTGGAGAAATGTATGTTGGAGCAGAAATAGGAAGAGAAGGAAAACAGGTGAGAAAGAATTGCGAATTCCTTGGGGCTGAAGAGGGGAGAGAGAGAGATGTGAGGGCTGGTTTTTTTGGTTCTCTCAAGCTCTCAAATACCTCAACAATGGATAAAGCAAGGCTTGGGAGGAAGAAGGGGACAGCTAAAGATAGGAGGGTCCCATAACGAACCCTGGATATACCATGAACCATGAATAGGTGATAAAGCCTTCTCTCTTATCCCTTTGTCTCTTGGCAAGGCCCCACATATGAATTTGTAATTAAGTAAATATAAGTGGGGATTAACATTTGGCTGTCTCCCTCAGCCTCTTGGCCCAACAAACTTCAAGTGGCGAGGAGATTGTCCATTGCCATGCCTAATGAAGTGGTCCAAAAGTGGTGGATGTGGGTGCTTCGGCGAGGGAAGAAGAAGGCCTACGAATTTGGTGCCATTTTCCCCAAATTGAACCAAATTTCTCTTCAATTGGACATAAATATGTCCCCATGCAAAAATTCCGTGAATTTTATAAAATTATCCAGTTAGAATTTGATCTTGTGTTCTAGATGAAAGTTGTAGACCAAGTATTGATTGGGGAAACGACCAAGATGTCCTCAATCAAATTAACATGTTTTTTCTTGTGAATAGAAAAGTGGTGGAGACTTGCATGAATTTCCCAAAATTGAACCAAATTTCTCTTCATTGACATAAATCGGTCCCCATAAAACAAAAATGTCCTTGATCAAATTAACATTTTTTTTCTTGCATCCGCATGATGATAAAAAAAGTCCCCATCCTTATATTGAATTTTCTCCAAAAATCTCGGTTTGCAAAAAAATCTTCGAAGAATGAGTAAACGGTCCTAAAATAAATCGTGACATGACAGAATTTTCAATTTCTGAAATTAGGTTTAAATTCACTATAAATTTTAACCGGGCGCGATTTTAATGTGACCTAACATACTAGGTAGCTTTTAGGAATTTTTAGTACAATTGACCCGTGGTCGATTATTTCCGAGCCATATTGTGCATCTTCGACTCATTTGCGACCCTCAGTTGTCGTAAATCTCAAGGTTTCAAATGCGGACACATGTACAAAAATGACAGAAAAATCGGTTTAGTGCCATTCAACGAGAATTTTACAATTAGGTAGAATCACTCATACTCTAATCACATACCTCAGTCGAACCGACCTATCTCCGATCTTTGATCGATTTTGACCATGTTGTATTGACCCTTGTAGATAAACACGGTCGAGCAGTCAATTTCTAGTCGAATTCTCAAGTCTATTGCGTTTAGATTCCTTAACGGCTTCACCTGATAAACTAGTTATCTCGTAAGTGATCAACTTAGAGAATAGAACTATAGGCGCGTCGATGAAAAGCCCGACTTATTCCATTGAAAACAAAATTAGAAATTCGGGATGTCACAAATTCCCTATTAAGCTGCCTTTTCAAATTTTTGTTCTTCAACACAATAAGCGTGTCATACGCATATAATAGTAAATAAATGAAAGAACTATCATGCAAATTTTAATAGCACACACAACTGTCATGCGCACTTCATGAGTAGCCATGACTTAACTTAAAGCTGTCAAACCTCTTGTACTATTGTCATGAATATTGCTTGAGAAGAACGTTTCAACCTGCAAACGCGATCTTCTTTACCCTCAATAATGAATCCCTCTAGTTGAGACGTATAGATTGTCTTCTCAAGCTTGTCATGTAAAAAAGCAATTTTGACATTAAGTTGCCCAAGTTCTAGATCATAAAAGGGCTACTAATGTGAGCAACACATGAATGAAACTATATTTCACTACTGGAGAGAACACCTCATTGAAGTCGATCTTTTGCCCTCGGGCAATTTCACAAGATCCTAAGTATGGTTCTTATGAAGAAAATCCATCTCTTCATTCATCCCAACAAGCCACTTCTTAGATTTAGAACAAATAGTTGCTTCACGAAACGTAAAATGTTTTTCAATACCAAGCTCTTCAGTAGTTGTAAGAGCATATGCTACCAAATCAACACAACCATACCTTTGGAGAGGCTTAATTTGTCGTTTAACTCTCACTATAGCCAAACTTTGAGGTTACTCAGTTTTTTCTACTTCTTGATAAAATTTAATTATTGTTGCTCATTGTCACTTTCTGGCAGAATAGGAACATCTTCAACTATTTTTCGTGGATGCCCTACATGAAGTTCCAACTCTTTCTGAATATTCTCCTCAAGAATACTTATAGATTTAGTAACAATCTTTCCCTATTCAAGCATAGAATTTTCATCAAAAGTAACATCCCTACTAATTATAAACTTTGATGATTAAGGTTCATAACACCATAACCTATCCTTTAACCTCGTCCATATAACCAATGAAAATACATTTCTTGGCCCTAAGTTCAAGCTTACCCTATTTTACATGATAATAAGCAAGACATCCAAATATTTGTAAACTAAAATAATCAAAAGGTTTATTTGACCATACCTCATTAGGAGTTTTACATTCAATTGCGGTTGAAAGAGAACAATTCACTAAATAACACATTGTGTTCACGGCTTCAACCCAAAAATCCTTCCCAAGTCTAGCATTAAAGAGCATACACCTAGTCCTCTCTACAAGTGCGTGGTTCATGCACTCCACTATCCCATTCTATTGAGGTGTATACTTAATTGTTCAATGTCGATAATACTTGTTGAAATCACCTCCATAAAAGTCAAGACCATTGTCCATTCTGAGACGCTGATTTTCTATTAACTTTTTCCACTTCCTAAATGTATCAAAAATGTCACTTTTATGCTTAAATAAACCCAGACTTTCTTAGAAAAATTATCAATAAATACCAGAAGATAAATTGCACCACTTTTAGATGTTACCTTTGCCGATCCCCACAAATCGGGGTGAATATAGTCAAATGTGCCCTTCCTCGAGTGCACCACAATACTGAAATTAACTCTGCGTTGCTTCCCAAAAACACAATGTTTTCAAAAGTCAAGTGAAGCTGTATGATCTCCATAAAATAAACCACGTTTACTTAAGATAGTCATTGTTCTTTTGCTTATGTGGCCCAATTGCATATGCCACAGCATTGACTTTTCAGAATCCGAAGAGGATGATATGTTTAAAGAACCCACAATGATACTTCCTTGCAGAATGTAAATATTTCTTTTTATGTTACCTCTCATTACAATCAAAGAGCCTTTTGAAATTTTCAAAACTTCATCTCCACTTATGTATATGCACCCAATGGAATCTAAAATTCTCAATGAAATAAGATTTTTCTTCAAATCTAGGATCAGCCTAACATTTGTCAAAGTTATTACATTGTCATGACATTTAATCTACACTATATCAATGCCTGCAAATTGCATTGTTGCCCATCAAAATTGAACTACCATTGACTTTCTCATATATGTGGAACCAATCTCTATGTGGACACACATGGTATGAACATGTTGAATTCAAAATTCATTCGTCATCGTCATGACAATATGAAGAAAAAATAATAAGTACATTGTCTACATTAGTTGACTTGTTATTTTTCACCAAACTAGCCAAGTCGAAACTCTCTATTGACTTCTTCCCCTTAGCTTTGAGCACTGGACACTCAATTTTGTAGTGTCCGAATTTGTGATAATAGTAATACTCCACCTTAATGTTTTGTCATCGACATGACAATTTGAACCAACCTCCAAATTGGAGTTATACATACATACAATGTTCTTACTATTTCTTCTTCAGATTGTCATGTTGATGACAAATGGATTTTGGATTCAGCATGTTCATACCACATGTCCACATAGAGATTGGCTCCACACATATGAGAAAGTCAATGATGGTTTAGTTTGGATGGGCAACAATGCAGTTTGCAATATTATAGGTATTGGTACAGTGTGGATTAAATGTCAAGACAATGTAATAAGAACTTTGACAAACGTTAGGCAGATCCCAAGTTTGAAGATAAACCTTATTTCATTGAGCAATTTAGATTCCATTGGGTGCATGTACACAAGTGGAGGTGGAATTTTGAAAATTTCAAAAAGGCTCCTTGATTTTGATGAGAGGAAACATGAAGAAAAATCTTTACGTTCTGTAGGAAATATCGTTGTGAGTTCTTTAAGTATATCATCCTCTTCAGATTCTGAAAAATCAATGTTGGGGCATATGCAATTGGGCCACATGAACAAAAGAGGAAAGACCATCTTAAGTAACCGTGGTTTACTTTGTGGGGACCATATGGTCTCACTTGACTTTTGCAAACATTGTGTTTTCAGGAAGTAGTGCAGAGTTAGTTTTAGTATTGGGGTGCACTCGACAAAGGTCTCCATGAGAAGCTCACACACACACACATGTGTGTGTATATACATGTGTGTGTGTGTGTGTGTGTGTGTGTGTGTGTGTGTGTAAAGAATTCTATTGTGTCAAGTCACAAGACACGGGACATGGTGCTTTGGTGTCACGTCGAGCATCCTCAGCTATAATTTGCCTTATCGACATTCTTTTGTTACGGGCTAGCAATTTGGAGTCTGCATTGAAGCAACGAAATAGTGTGGAAAGTAAGTGAGCGTGCTTGCAGGTCTTCATGAGAAGCTAACATATTTCCTATAAAGAATTCCATTGTGTCGAGACACAAGACACGGCGGTTTGGTGTCACGTCAAGCGTCCTCAGCTATAAACTAATTTATCGAATACAGATTAACTTGCCATGGAACCATAAGATCTTTAGGTTTCTGTCAACTTAAGTGACGTTGGGTCACATGAGCGAAGAGCATTTAATAAATTTTTAAAATTAGAGATGAGCTATACCTATCATGTTTAGTGGGAAGCAATTGAGCACTTGACGAATCTTTGGCACCATGTTACTAGGGGGAAAAGGTAAAATATTAAATATTTGAAGAAAATAGGACAATCTTATGGTGCGAATAATAACTATTTTGTTCTCGGGAATAATTTATGGCCAAAAATAAATTTTCTATTTTTATTTTCTAGATGAGTTTATGAACAGAGTTACATGTTTGATAATAATATAAAATTTTTGTTCCTGGAATAGAAATTCACTTGATAAGCCTTCAAATTTCTTGGCGGCCAGCGACCAACAACTGAAGGGTGGCTGATAGCATTTGGTGATAGCAAGTGATGAAAAGAGCTTTTACTTTTCATTTGTGTTTGGGAAATTAAAAAGCATAAAATTTCTACTTCATTTTTTTTTTTAAATCGATTTCTAGCTAAAAATTGGTGTCGAAAATGAAAAAAAAAATCAAATTGTATTACCAAATGGACTTATGTTTCAAATTTGTTTCCAGAAATAAAAAAATAGAAAAATAAAGAAACAAAATGATTATTATTCACGCCCTTAGTAACCTCACTCCCTTGCTTCAAAGCTTTGGTACAAAGAGCAGAAGGAAAATAACTAAAGTTTCCGCAAGTTTTTTTTATGGTGCTCTTTCCAACTTATTTTGTCTACACGTGTCATTAATTTGGAGTATATTTGGTCCACTTTTTTACTCTCTTTAAAAAAACAAAAAAAAAATTGTGTTGTATCATTTGAAATTAATTTTTTGTCTTAGTGTTGGATGATCAAAACTTCCATTTAAAACGTACAAACGTTGATGGACAAGACTCATTTTCTCATCAAATTTTTTGAGTTCACACTCTTTATTGATTTCAAAAGTTTAATGCTAAAGCAAAAGCAACTTCACCATAAGCCGCAGCCTCAGTTTTCTTAAGTTGCTTTAATTTCCATATGATGATAATGGAGATCAGAAGAGGCACCATTACTAATAATGAAGGATTTTATTAACTGCTGATAGAAATAAGCATGGTTAGAATCTGACCAAAATATACACAGCTTGCATGAGGTTGAACCACGCACAAGCTTTACTTAGCAATTTGTTTTTTCTTGGTGACTTTAGCAAATCTTTAATTATTATGCATATGTAGTTTTCAATTTCAATTCTTATGAAAATATATAAATAATTAGACGAAAGGAAAATATTTTATGACCGTACATATCTTGATAATGCATGTTTCAATTTAGTTGTTTATATGTACATAGATCTTGTTTTGAAATGTCTATTAAAAGTGAGGCTGAAATTTTTTCAACAAAAAAATAATGCTTTCCTACATCTAGGAAAACAAAAAATTAAAGAGAAAATTTTACTGTTTAAAATGTTTGTTTGAATAATTTATATGTGCATTATTTATTCTGCAAATCCATTTCTTATGCACATATCACATTCTATTTGTAATATATATAATTATGGAATATAAGCCTTTTCATCTAATTATAAATAGATATCTCAAAATAAGATGAAAAAATATGCACTCCGTAATTGCACGTATCTTGATAATAAATGTACATATGGATTGTATTTTCAAATGTCGATATCAAAAGAAGGCTAAAAGTTATATTTGATGGTTGCGTGTATTTTATAACATGAACATTAGGAATACTAACTTATTGACATAAATATTTAGGTTAAGAACAACTAGTTTAAAAGGTTCCTATGATAAAATAGTGCATATTTCAACGATATATGTTGTTAGAGGATCATTAAAAGAGTTATGTAACACAAGACCATTTATATGATAAATAGATGACATTAGAGGATCAATAAAAAAAAATTTCTTCACTAAAGAATTATAGCTCGTCTCTTACAGGTAAATGAAACATTACAAATCAGAAAATATTTATTTTCCAAAAAAAGAACCATCAGACATGAAGTTGCTCAAGCTGAACAGCCTTTTGGCCTTCAGAGGACGTTCTCCAAGACGGCCCTCGAGGTGATCAGACAAGCAGAAGCTGTCGATGTTCTCATGGTGGTAGGACTTACAGACGAAGTAGATCACTGTCTGCACGACCAAATTGAAGAGCGTCAGCATCGACAGCAACAGCAAGCAGATCAGCCCCACCCCTATCGTGACTCCAATAGGAGGCAAGCCCAAGACAAGAAGGGATTCAAAGAGTGCCTGAACCAGCACGGACCACACCAAGACACCAAGAAAACACCAAACCCATAGGCCCATCTTGCCCTTTATCAGTCTCCTGCTCTTCACCATCGCCTTCCTTCCATAAGCATCTTCAAGAACCGAGATCACACTCGCCATTTGCCAAATCATGGCGATATAAACAAACCCAACGATGGACAAGAGCAAGAGAATGACCGCCACAGCAATCCCAAGTGCACGGCAAACTGCAAAATGCCACACCGTGACGAGCCATGCGATCAAAAGCCCTACAGCCACCGCATTGTACACAAAGAAGGGTGCGAAGCACCAGAAAAAGGTGACCGTGAGCCTCTTCCACACTCTGGGCACGACACTCATTATCTTCTTAAAAGTAATCTGCTTGGCAACGTAGATGCAGGCCACCGTGTAGATGACAGCCAAGGTCGAAAGCAGAGAGAAGATGAAGACAAAGATGAAGTAGCCGAGCTCGAAGAGACAGAAAGCGATCCACTCCTTCTTGAGCATGTGGGACAGGTCCCTGTATCTTGGGCTGTCTTTCCAGGCATCGTCCATGTCGAGATCGATCTTGAAGGTGAGGAGCTGCAAGACCACAAAGGCGGCATGGGAAACGACGCAGAGAGGGAGGATAAGCACGAGCGTGATCTGAGCGAAGATCGTCCTCCATTTGAGGATGATCTTGGTGGTCTCCCTGTAGACGCCGAGGAACCCAAGGAACTGCAGCTCGTGCTGCTCTCTGTCCATTGTTTTTTTGGCACAGAGAAATCAAGAACATCGATGGGTAGAGAGAGACTGGGATATTTCTTGAAGCAGAGCAAGCGAAGAGACTCAGAGACTCAGATGACTGAAGGTTCTCGAGAAGAGAAGAAAGATTTTGGTCCCACTTTTCTTTGTTCTCTGCCCTAAGTTTCTCGCGTATCCTGATCTAGTGACATCGCAGCACGAAATGCGTCGATGGTGGCCATTGGAATTCAGCCCAGTCGATGCAATTTGGAGTCCATGGCAAAGTGATAAAATAGTGTGAAAAGTCAGTGAGCGTGCTCTTGAGATAATTTGTTTTATCGATATTCTTTTGTTATGGGCCGGCAATTTGGAGTCTGTGTCGAAGTGATGAAATAGTGTGGAAAGTGAGTGAGCATGCTTGTGAGTCTCCATGAGAAGATGACATATTACCTATAAAGAATTCTATCATGTTGAGACACGAGACATGGCTCGTTGGTGCCATGTCGAGCGTCCTCATCTGTAATCTACTTTTTCAACATTCTTTTGTTATGAGCCGGCAATTTTGAGTCTACGTCGAAGTGATGAAATAGTGTGGAAGGTGAGTGAACGTGCTTGTGGGGGTGGGTCTCCATGAGAAGTTGACATATATACCTATAAAGAATACTATCATGTTGAGACACTGCGTTTGGTGTCACACCAAGCGCTCTTAGTTATAATTGATTTTATCAACATGCTTTTGTCACAGGCCAGCATTTCCTTGGCCATGGAATAGCTCGTGCAGTGCCTAGTGAGCAAACAAACACCAAGCCAGCCTCCCTTCAATGGTTATTCTGAAGAACAATATGGCAAATAGCATACATTGATCAAATTGTACCACGCTCAGCTTAGCTTGGGTGTCTAGTCTATCGAGGAAGATAGCAGATCACTTTAAACTCAACAACTGGTTTTGGTCTACCATAGCCTCAATAAGAGAGTAGTATTAGCTCCAAACTAGTTTGTGCATGGGAGGCTATCCTCGCCTTCAGAGCCATATAAAGATATATTCGCTCTATGCTAGAATTCCTAGCCCTAACCGTCCTAATGTCACTCTCATAGATCAATTATATTTATCCCTTTGCATCGTTCACTCTTCACCCGGCGACTCCAAGCTCCACTCATAAGGATCATGAGTGTGAGAGAATCACAGTACATGAACTTTGCTCTTCATTTCTATACATATTATGACCCGAACATTTTTTCTTATGTAAGTTGCATTTTCTTGATATTCGTTTTAGTGATTGTTATATCTCGCACTTAAATACTTAACAAATGTCCATAGTTGAGACCTAATATGAGACTCAAACCTTCCCAAAGAATGTTAAGAACTTGGATTATGCACGATTGCTTATGATGAGCTTAACACGGATGAGAATAGAGACATTATAGTGCAAGGTACATAGTTAATGACCTAGTAAACATTGAGGTAAATCTTTGATAAGGGCATCATAAAGTATAAATGTTGAACCTATAAACTCATGTCGATGTCTTCAATCTATTATGCTCACACATTAATACTTGGGAATCTCCTCAAGGTAAAAATCACTTGTGCCATTTATATTTGCATCACATTCTAAGTGTATCATATAAATGCATTAAAAACAGTGAATTTAGATATATTACACTTACAAAGATCATAATATTCAAATGAGCTCTGTGACAGCCTGAATTTTCATAATTTGTTTTCAATTAAATAAATCGGGCCTTTCATTGAAACGCTAGTAGTGCTATTCTCTGAGCTGATCACTCATGAGATAATTGGACTATCTGGGGAAGCAATTAGGGAATCTAAATGCAATTGGACATGAGAATTCGACCAAGAATCAACTGCTCGACCGTGTTGATCTGCAAGGGTCATTACGGCACCGTCAAAGATCGATCAGAAATCAGAGATAGGTCGATTCGACTGAGATATGTGATCAAATTGTGGGTGATTCCACTTGATTGAAAAATTCTCATCGATCGGAACTAAATTGATTTTCTGTCGTTTTGGTACCCGGTGTCCATAATTGAAACCTCGAGATTTTCACGATAACTGAGAGTCGCTAATGTGTCGAAGATGTATTTTGTGACTCGAGATAAATCGATCACAGGTCAATTGCACAAAAAATTCCTAAAAGTTACATGATAGACTAGGTCACGCTAAAAGCGCGTCGGATTGAAAATAACCGCGAATTTGAACCCGATTTTAGAAATTGAAAGTTCTGATGTGTCACAAGCTATTTTAGGAACGTCGACTCACTCTTTGAGAAATTTTCAGAGATTCCGGGATTTTTGCGGAAAACCGATTCGGACGTCGCGGAAAATAAACGGAAATTCATACGGGCCGAATTTAAGCAAGTTTTGACTTCCGAGCCAAGCCTTTGAGTGTCAGGGATTCACAGAAAATTATGTAGGATTTTTCTTCACCAAAATCGGACCTCGAATTGGATAATCGGAGAGGAAATTGAAGCCAAATTAATCAAGAGGCTGAAATTTTGGCATTTAAATTGGCTTATTTGTGGGATATTTTTATTAGAAAGTATTGGGGGGACAAGCATTAAATTGAATGGCTAAGTCTTGATTTTTTTGGCCCCACCGTGACTTCTCCAACACGCCTTCCAGCTGCCCCCCATCTTCTCGCCGACTTCATCTCCTCCGGTTCCTGTTTTGTTTTCATTTTCTTCTTCATTTTACAACCACCGAAGACCACAGCCCCACGATCTCTCTCCTCTCGCCCATCCCCACTGAGTTTTGTCTTCCCACCACCATCATCATCATCCAACATACACCACCATCTAACGCCATCACCATATTTCCTCCCCTCAGCCTTGCGTCTTCAGTTTCTTCGGTCAAAGCTTCTCCAAACTTGCTTTGATTGTTGACCCGCCAACTTCCCACCGAAGACCGAATCTGCTTCGCCGAGAGTCGTCCAACGCCTCCACCGAAGCCTCCTCTTCACGCATCTTCATCTCTGTTTCGCTTCTTGGCTGCCAGCACACTCGTTCGGTCAACAAACGAACCACCGAAGCCCTGGTTGACCGACTTCCAAGAAGCCCCAGTCCACCGAACACTTCTCAGCTTTGGTCTTCACTCCCGCAGCTCCTTAAACGCGCGCGTCGTCCTCCATTTTCCTTCGTGCAGCTCGTCCACCGAAGCTACTCCATTTGACGCCCGCATCTTCGAGCTCCGCGAGATTTCAGCGAAGTCTGAAGTCAGGCCCACGGGAATTTTGGCCCACTTTCACCCCGTGAGATTCAAGCCCAATTCAGTTTTGGTTTCAGCCCATCTCAGTCCATTAAGTTAGTCCAGCAAATTCAGCCCATTTGAAGCTTAAGTCCAGCAAGGCCCAGCAGCTCCTTTAAGCCCAAGTCTAGCGGCCCATCTTGAAGTCAGCTCAGTCTAGTGAAGCCCGGCCCGTTTCAGCAACAAATCTCAGTTGGGCTGAGATCTTTTGGGCCCGTTAGGCCCGGTCCGAGAGTTCACCGACACCGCCGAAATTAAGATTTCGGCCGCCGTCGCGTCGTTGTCGCGGTGAACCGGTTTCCACAATTAACCGGTGAGTTTATACTCTAAACTCTGCTTAGTAAGCTAATGACGTTTAAGGGGTGTTTATACTTATTTTATTAGGAATTAGGTGGTTAGATTAAATTAGAAATGTAATTATTTAATTGAGCATTTTAGGTGGTTAGCATGGTTTAGCTAAGGCCTAAATAAATTGTACTATTTATCTAAAAGGGTTCGGGAATTTTACGGGTCCGTATTGGTATTTAATTTAATAATTTTGGCCTAGGTTAGTATTTTTAGAATTTAAATTGATTTATTTAATTAATTTCAGTAATTATTTAATTATTAATTAATTTTCCAAAAATTAGGCCAAGATAGCCAGTGACCGGAATTTCGTGCTGATTGCAATGGTATGGTTAATTTTTGCAATTGAGTGTTAAATTATGCAAATTGAGTGTTGATTGGATTTTTGGTATTTAATTCCAAAAGATTGTGAATTTCCAATATTTATTCAAAAAATCCCGGGTGTCGGTTTTGATACTGAAAATGGTTTTTAGTACTATATGAAATAGTGGGATTTCAAAAAGGATGAATATCAAATTTTCTGGATCAAGTTGACCGTGTACCCACACACAAGTAATTTCATGTGAATTTCTAATACTAAGAAAAAGGCTAGGTTTACCATTTTAATTGAAGCATTTGAGTGCAATGCACGGTGCCCTGGGCCATATTTAAGTGATCATGTGATGGTTGAGAGAAATCGTCCCGGGCTGTTGAGCTGGACGTTATCCCTATTTAGGAGACCCCCTGGACAACGGGAAGCCGGTTGCAGTTGATTCTGGATCCCATGCTCCTTCAGGAAAGCCGTCTGATAAAGAGACGTGCCGTGCTCAATGGGGTGAGACGATGAGGTCGATGCAAAGTAATGCCAAAAGACCGCCGAAGGCTTCGGTTTAGGGGCTTCTTTTGGTATTGGTAAAAAAATGGAAAAGTGGAAAAGAGAGGAAAAGTAAGAGGGTCAGTTGGTTCTTTGAGGAAAAAAAGAAAAAGCAGAGAGAGTAGGCCATGCTATATGCCGAGATCAAAACTAGGAACGCATGATTAATTGAGTGTGTCGTTTCAGTTATTTGGAGCTTATTGTTGCTCATGTTCTCATGTTTGTTATTATTTGCATATCAAATATCATGCATCATAAGTCATATCTAGGATTTAGGTATTTAGGTCCATAAACATTTCATGTTTAAAGCAATGCATTCTAATTTTTTAAGATTCATATAGAATTAGGATAATTTTCCTTTAAAAAATCAATCACAAAAAGAACATGCATATAGAATTATTATGTGTCATGAAACATATGCATATTTAAGGTTATATAAATTAGATTGCATACGTATAGTGATAGTTTAAGTTATGCCATATGAATTGCAACTGAATGTAAGTCTCATTGATTGTGTGATTATGTGACTAGGACACTTTTGGGTGTATTTCCCTCCTAATTGGGGTTTAGAGCTTAAAGTCGCGATTGGTAGGACTTGGGAGGGTCCGTGCCAAGTCTTCGGACTTAGTAATCCATTAGCCTTCTTTAGGTAATTCATCTGACTATGAGATGATATCTCACCCCGTTGTGGGACAACATTTTCAGGGTCGTCGAGTGGAGGACCTGGAGCTGAGAGAAGGTGATCGGAAGCATAGGTCAGTTAGGACCGTTTCTTTTTGGAAGGCCAGTCTTTTGTAGTCTTTTGGCCATAGACCTGTGTACATGACTCAGTGTATTTATAAAATCATGTTTGTTTGTGAATCTATTGTCCTACCTTTCTATTCCGAGATGATTACTGTCAGGGATTTCTTTTCGCTTCCGCATGTGCAATAAAATGGAAAGGGTCGGCAACTCATCTTGGGAAGTCACAAATTATTATTGACCAGATAGGGATGGGCACGCGCTCGAGGTTCGGGGCGTGACAAGCTCACACTAATTTTATGGTACACTATGATACTCAAGCTCATTCATAGAGTATGCTACATTTATTTTGAATCTAGATAAGTTTCAATTATAGTGATCATAATATTCAAATGAGCTCATGTTAATTATATGGTACTCCTCAAAGCACTGGATCCATGCTTGTTGTTGCAATATTCAATGTCCTTTGATTATTAGGTTTACATGTAGTCTTCCTTTATCTATAAGTTTAAGTTTTTTTGTTGGACTTTCTAACACTCATAAAGATAGTTTGAATTGGAGGTGATGTATGATGATTTTTTTTTTTTTTTTGGTTCAAATTGTACTATGATTAACTTGCCATGGAATAAGGAGATTTTTAGGTTTCTTTCTACTTAAGTGAAGTTGTGTCACATGAGCCAAGGGCATTTAATGATTTTTTAAAATTAGAGACAAGCTACGTGACATCTTGAATTTCCAGTGCTGTTTTCAATTGAATAAATCGGGTATTTCATCAATGCGTCTATAGTGCTATTCTCAGAATCGATCACTCGTAAGATTACTAGACTATCTGGGGAAGTCATTAAGAGATTTTAATGCAAATGACTTAAGAATTCGACCAGAAGTCAACTGCTCGACTGTGTTAGTCTACAAGGGTCATTACAGCATTGTCAAAATCGATCAGAGATCAATGATAGATCGATTCGACTAAGATGTGTGATCAAAGTGTGGGTGATTCATCTGATTGCAAAATTCTTGTCGATCGGCACTATAACGATTTTCTGTCGTTTTGGGCACCCTGCGCCCATAATTAAAACCTTAACATTTTCACGACTACCGAGAGTTGCCAATACGTCAAGTGGGTTCATAGTGGCTCAAAGAAAATCATCCACGGGTCATTTGCACTAAAAATTTCTGAAAACTACCCAGTAGCCTAAGTCACGCTAAAAACGCACCGAATGGAAATTAACTGTCAATTTGAACCCGATTTCAAAATTTGAAAGTTCTGTGGTATCACGATCTATTTTAGAAACGTCGACTCATCATCCGAGAAATTTTCAGAGATTCCGGGATTTTTACGGAAAATCGTTTAGGACATTGTGGAAAATTAACGGAAATTCAGATGAGCTAAGTTGAAGGAAGTTTTGACTTGCAAGCCGAGCTATTTGACGAGAGGTACTTGTAGAAATTCTACGGGCTTTTTTTTCATTGAAATTGGACGTGGGATTGGGATTTTGTTGAAGAAATTGAAGACCAAAAATGGAAATTCGGAGCTTTGGGAGGGGGCAGAAATTTTGGCATTAATTTGGATAATATGGTGGGATTTAAAGTGTGGAAAGTATTAGGGGACGTTGCATTAAATTGGGTGGATAGAGATGTGGACTTTAAGCTTTGTTCTAATCCCTTTGAGCAAGAATCCAGCTGCCCCTTCTTCGTGCGTCTCTCATTCCAGCTGAAGACCGGCGGCTCCTGCTCATCCATTTTAGTTTTTCTTTCTTCTGCTCGTTCGCTCTTCGACAGCCACATAGAAGCTGCCCGTCCGAGTCTTCATTCAGCTCAGTCAGCGCTGCAATGCCGCCTACCTCCATCCTCCTTCGCTGCTTCCTCGTCCAGCATCAATCGTCCACGCAGCTCTTCACCGAAGTTGTTCATGCCATAATCATCACCCCACCGCCTGCAACCTCCACAGAATTTCTCCACCTTGCTGCCACGCCGAGTCAGCAGCAGCTCCTACCGATTCTGCTACTCCACCAACTCCTGTCGCCAGCACACTCCTCCGGTCAACAACCCATGCACGAAGCCCTTTTGGTTGACTCCCCTTCGTGCACCCCTCCACGCGTCTTCAGTTTCTGTCGAGCTGCCCCAATTTCGCTGGTTTTCCTCAACCGAGAAGTCCAGCCCACCGAATCTCCATCCCTGCTTTGAAGACCAGTCACGGAAGCCGCTCCATCCCTCCACGCGGCCAACGTTCAGCTGTTTCCTCGTGTCTTCAGCAAGTAAACGCCAGCAGCTGCTTCACTGAAGTTCGAACCGTCCACGTCTCCAGTGAAGCTTGGCCCAACGAAACGTTTTCCTCAAACCCAGCAAATTCCAGCTGCCAGCATCGTCGCTGTTGGTCTTCACGAGACAGCCCAACAGTTGAAGCCGAAGCCAATCTTCAATTCCAGCTGCGGCAGCCCACAAATCCAGCGGAGTTCACGGCCCAGCAGTTGGGCCCGTCCGCGAGCCCAAGCAAACTTCGCAAGCCCAGCAAAGTCCATCTCCACAGCAGCTGCTCGGCCCAGCTTCTTCAACGTTGGAGCCCAAATTCAACGAGGCCCAAGCAAGTTCAGCCTTGCTGAGTTGTGTTGGGCTGGTTTAAGGCCCGGTCCAAGCCCGTCGGTGTCGTCGCGAGCCCAAGTTCGGCCATCATCGCGTCGCCGTCGCGGTGTTCCGGTCTTCACTTTGCACAAGTGAGTTTTGCTCACTAATACTTTCTTAGTTTGCTAATTATGCTTAATGGTTGATTAATGTAATTAAGTAGGATTAGGTGGTTAGATTAGAATATATTAGTGATTATTAATTCAATGTGATGCATGTTAGTCTTTTGACTAGTGTAATTAGCTAGAGGATAGCCTATATTATTTATTGAATGCATCTCGGGATAAATTGGATTTTTAGTATTTATTTATTAATTTTCGAAAATATTTATTTATTTATTTATTTTCCGAAAATTAGGTAGGGATAGCCAACGATCTAAATTTTATGCTGATTGTCGTGGTGTAGTCCGTTTATTTAATTGAGCTTTATTTTGTGTGGAATTGCATTATCTGTGAATTTAGGAATTATTCCTGAATTAATTAATGTTGGTTATTAATTGAAAAATAATTGGACATTGGGTGATAATGCCAAAAATAATTTTAGTGAACTACAAAAAATGTGGGAGTTATGGAAAGGAAAATATTATATTTTGGCGGAGGCCAACTATTGGGTATGATTAAAGATGAGAAGAAATGTTGTGTGGCGTGGCTCGGCGATTATTATATCGCTTTGGCATATAGGATGCCTTAGAGAATGCACGTAAATTGTTGAATATATATCCCTGTGTGGTGATAATTGATCATGCCTATGTGGTGATAACATATCATGCCTATGTGGTATAGAATGTGCCTGTGTGGCGTAGATTGTGCTTGTGTGGTCGTATTTTTGTGTGTCGAGTATCGTGCCCGTGTGGCCGAAAGTAATTGGGATGCCTGAAAGAGAATGCACTTAATTGGTTTATATTGGCTATGTGATTAAATATATCACCCCGGTGAAAACGATGCTCGAGAGCATGCACATAAAGTGTTTATTGTACATCACCTTGGCGAAAACGGCGCCTTACGAAATATGTGGGATGGGTGATTGATACATTGTCTTGGCGAAATCGGCGCCTGAGGGAAAATACGTGGTTCGGTGACTAAGTCGATTGATCATTGCTTTGATATGATGTTGTGAATTGATTGATTGAATGGAAATGATCGGTAAATGGTCCAATTAACATGTAATCGACTAAGTCGATTTGATCGATGTTTCGATCCGTGATATTATGATGGGTGCCTATTTGAACTATGCTAATTTGTAGGTGGAATTTGAGGTCAAGGTAAGTCCTCTGACCTGGGTATGCATAGGCAACCCGAATAATGTATTGGTTTACTAATTGAGCCGTAGGGGATAGAACTCGCTGAGACGTAGTCTCAATAGTGATTATATAACCCTTTCAAAACCCTGATGAGGAACCTGAGGATGAGAACCCTGATGTGAAACTTGAGAAGGAGGAAGATTTTGAAGAAGAAGATGATCCAGAGAAGGATCTTGAGTTCGACCCGGATGAAGATTGAGATCCCATCCCATTTTGTGTGAACCTTGTATTCTTGTAGATATGTGTGAGATCAAACCTTTGTAAATAGTATGGTAAAATACTATGGATTTTGTGCTATGTATAAAATTAAGGTTATGAATTTCATTATGAAAAATTATGGCCCTGATTTTCTATCCCATTGCTTTACTGTTTGTGGATTTATAAATGCTTCCACATGTGTTTCTGAAAAGGAAAGGGTCGGTGATACGAAATCCTGGGATATCGCATTTAAAATCGACCAAGATAAGGGATGTGTGCGTGCCTGAGGATCGGGGCGTGACAAGCTATACCCATCATGTTTAGTGGGAAGCAACTGAGCACTTGAAGAATCTTTAGCACCATGTTACTAGGGAGAAAAAGTAAAATATTAACTATTTGAAGAAAATATGACATCCTTATTGTGTGAATAATAACTATTATGTTTTCGAGAATCATTTTCTGGCTAGAAATGGAGTTTTCTCTTTCTATTTCTTAGATAAGTTTATGAGTAAAGATACGTGTTTGATAATAATACAAAATTTCTATTTTTGGAAAAGAAATTTGTTCGATAAACCTTAAAAATTCTTGGCGACTAGCGGGTGAGTGAGCCGCAGAGGCTGGCTGACAGTATTTGGTGACAGTGAGCGATGAAAAGAGTTTTCATTTTTCATTTATGTTCTAGAAATAGAAAAGTATAAAATTTTTACTTCTTATTTTTGTTCAAAATTTATTTTTGAGCTAAAAATTGGTGTCGAAAATAGAAAAATAAAATTGCATTACCAAAAATTTTTTTTTACTCCAAACTTGTTCCTAGGAACAAAAAATATATAGAAAAATAAATAAACGAAATGATTATTATTCATGCCCCTAGCAACCTCACTCTCTTGCTTCAAAGCTTTGGTACATAAAGCAGGAGGAAAATAACTAAATTTTCTGCATTTGTCTACATGTAACATTAATTTCAAGTATATTTGGTTCACTTTTTTACTCTTTTTTTTTTTTACCTTTTCTTGTATCATTTAAAACTAATTTTTTGTCTTTAATGTTGGATGATCAAAACTTTCATGCAAAACGTACAAACGTTGATGGACAAGAACTCATTTAGTTTTTCTCATCAAATAGTTTGAGTTTACACTCTTTATTGATTTCAAAAGTTTAATGGTAAAGCAAAAGCAACTTCACTATAAGCCACGGCGCTCAGTTTCTTAAGTTGCTTTATTTTTCATATGATGATAATGATGATCAGAGGAGGCACCATTACTGATAACAAAGTTTATCTACTACTGATAGAAGTAAGCATGGTTAGAATCTGACCAAAATATATACAGCTTGCGTGAGGTTGAACTACACACGAGCTTTACTTAGCAATTTGTTTTTCTATGGTGACTTTAGCAAATCTTTAATTCTTACAAATATATTTATTGTGCTCTATTTCAATTCTTATGAAAATATATAAATAATTAGATGAAAAAAAAATATTCCATGATCGTACATATCTTGATAATGCATGTTTCGACTTAGTTGTTTATATGTATGTAGATCTTATTTTGAAATGTCTATGTAAAAGTAAGGCTGAAATTTTTTCAAAAAAAAAAAAGGCATTCCTATATCTAGGAAAATGAAAAATTAAAGAGAAAATTTTACTGTTTAAAATATTTGTTACATATATTTAGTGGATAATTTATATATGGATTATTGATTATGCAAATCCAGTTCTTTTGCATATACAACATTCTATTTGTAATATATATTATTGTGGAATATAAATTCTTTCACCTAATTATACATAGATATCTCAAAATAATATGAAAAAAATATGCATTCTGTAATTGCACATATTTGGATAATACATGTACATATGGATTGTATTTTCAAATGCCTATATAAAAAGAAGGCTAAAAGTTATATTCCACGGTTGCGTGTATTTTATAACATGGACATTAGGAAATTACTAACTTATTGACATAAATATTTAAGTGTGGAAAACAACTACTTTAAAAGGTTCCTATGATATAAGAGTGTATATTTCATCAATATATGATGTTAGAGGATCATTAAAAGAGTTATGTAACACAAGACCATTGACATTAGAGAATCAATGTTGACATCTAAATTTGGCAAACCGATCATTCCTTCATTGCATAGAAAATTAGAGATTAGTTTTTAACCCCTAAACAAAAATTATTGAAATTATTTTGCATAGCATATAGTTTTAGGATCATTTATTATTATTGCATTGGACAGGCGACGGATAGACTCAAGTGAATGGTCCTAAACTTAATGGAGCCCACAAAAGCATGAAATTCAATTAAGCCCATAAAGTCCGCATAACTGTAAATTGGTGATCTGAATTGGAAAGAAATCTGAAATCAAGAGAGCATATTCTTTATAATTCTAAGCCATGAAAGGAGGGGTGGGCAAATATAAGCTGATGGGCTCAAGCAAAATCCAAGCGTTGGACCAATGTTTGCTAATGGAAAAGAAGAATTAAAATCTTGAAAAAATTGAGCATATATTCTCTTCATATGTAACCATGGCATTATATTATGTTTATGAGCAAGTATGGGCAAATAAAACAAGGAAAAAAGGATTTGGCTGAGCTGGCAAATACAATCGTGTGGACAAAGCAAGTGGAAAAGGGCAAAATAACATTTCGACATTATTCACAGATGAGAACAATTCATCCACTGCTTGAGAAAGATTTCTTTTCTTGATATAAAAGGAAAGTGGGCAACGATAGATATCAACACACACAATCTAATAAAACACTTGCATGGAATTGGAAAGGAGATTGTATGCAATATGCGATTGGAAAGAGGAAATAAATTTTGTTGGTCAGCTCTATTCCTTTGCATATAAAAGGAGAACAATCAATAGACACTGGGGGTTGGAAAAAAAAATCACAGATACACGTGAGGAATAGAGAGAGAAGAGGAAGAGAAAGAGCTCTTTTGGCCAACCCTTGGCAAAGATGCTCGTCTTGATGTGCCACGTCGCCACCGTTGTGCCCTCACCGTGGACGACAGTGCTGCATCGCCCCTCCTTTAGCCACAAGCCAGCCACCCTGTGACGACGGAGCTGCCCATGCCGAGCCGCTGCAGTTCGTGATCCACTGTCGAGCCATCGCCATCCGGACCTGACGAGCTCACTGCACCACCGAAGTCCCTGTACGACGACGCTGAACCAGCCTTCTGACGATGAGTCACCGAGCGTCATTTGCTGATCAAGTTGTCGTGTGCGGATCGAGAGCTCCAGCCCAACACCCACTACAAAACGCGAAGCAGAGGACGTTCGTGAAGGAGCACAAGGGTCCATCCACGCTTCACTTCAACAATTCTTGCCCAAGTCCAAGCTTCTTCACGGGGGGCAATACACTATCTCGAGGAGAAAAGGGAAGAAGAAGAAAACAGCAAAAAGGTGAGGGTGGGGATAGTGGTGAACCATTCACGAAAGAAATACACGTTCGTGGACCTCCATTGAGCTAAGAGCACTTTTTGCTTACAAGCCAATCACACGCTCGAGCATGATTAGCAAACCCAAGTCGTCCATCGTTCAATTTGAAAACCATATCCTCAAGATATGTAAAGATTGTTGGAGGTTTGTTTGTCAAAACAAACTAAGTGTTTTTCCTTGTTCCACATAGGAAAAGTGGGAAGGAGTAGGCTAATTTAAAAGTGAGGGATTTCCTTTACTTTAAGGAATGATTGGGTGGGGCTAGACCCTACCATACCCGCGGGCGGGTACGCGATTTTGGCGCGCTTAGCACTCTACACGCCCGCGGTTTAATTAGCATTAATCCCTTGTTATTTATTTATTTTTATTTTATTTTATTTTTAATCAATTCAAAGGTTGCCTTTTAATTTGAGAATTTTCAAAAATGAAATATAAAATGAAAATTCGAAATTCTATTTTAAAAAAAAAAACTATTATTTCGAATTTTGTTTGTGTCTTTTCAAGATAACCTTTGGAAAAATTACTTATTCGGTTTTGCAACTTTTTCCGAAGGGTTGCAATTGTTCGGTTTTCGACTTCTTCCAAAGAGTCGCATTTGTTTATCCGAACAAATTTCTAAAGGACGTGTTTGTTCATTCTTTGGCAATTTTCACGAAGAGTTGCAAGACTGTTTCATATATATACTTGTCATTTTTTGGAAAGATGAGTGAGGTCATTTTTCGAGTCTTCTTTCTGAAAAACTGCAGCCAATTTTTCGATTGTTTCTTAAAGAGACTCTGGAGAAATACTAGAATTGCTATCTAGTATTCTCATCCGAGACTTTGTTGTATCCTGGAGGATTTTTGCCGGTGACCATTAGCAACGTTGTGGGGCAAATAAATCCTTAAAAATAGTGATATCACGCCTCAAAGTCCGAGTTGTTTTACTCGATCCGATTTCATTGTTCAACCCATTTCAAAGCCATAATTTTCCAACAAAGATCTCATCCAAATTTGATTTGGATATTTTATTGCTTAAATATATGCATTTTGATATCCAATGTGCATAGTTGAATGATAAGCAATATCCATTAGGATTTATTTCTTGATTCACAACTGTACATAATTTTTTATTTCATCTATAAGGCTTTATATGTAATTTACATGGAATTATTTGATTATGCAGGAATCTTTTAAATTGATCTTTTGATCTTAAGATCAACTCATCTATTTTATCCACAAATTTCAAGTTGATTGGTTTTTTTTTTTTTTTTTAAATTGCATCGATTGGATGATATATGATATGGAGTGATTTGGTGCATCTCTTGCTTCAATTGCTTTATTTATGCAGAAAATACCCAAAAAAAAAAATGCATATAATATAGACTAGAATTAGTTTCCAAAATAGATTTGCATGATATAATAGTTTTGCTACTTTTTTTAGGATGCATGTTTAGATAACTTTTAGACTAAATAACATACGTGCATTGACTTTCTGAGATAAGTATCTGAGTTAAGATAGGATTTAGGTTAGTCTATTTCCTAACTTAAAATGAAAAATATCTCACTTTTGGTAATTTTTAATTACGAATTTTAATTTAAAAAATACAAAAATATTATGTCCACATCATATAGAATGAGATTCACAAAATGCATGTTATTTGTAATTGTTGCTAGGTCCATTTAATTATAAATTGTTTGTCATTAGATTAGACCATTTAGTTAAATTGCATGACATATGGCTTAGTTTTCATTTAAATAAAGTAAATCTAAAAAAGATTGAGTGATTGCGTGTTAATTAGATTTTGATGCGATTCCTTCGAGGTAAGTATTTCCTCCTTATGATTCAAATTTATTGCTTTGGTTTTTTGGTGTTAAATTGGTGAATTGCATACCCGCATGGTCACTTTACATATTAAGGAGTAATAAAATGAATTCGAGCTACTTGATAAACATTTTTTCATGAAGAGAAAAGGTACTGAAATGGGGTTAAAGCAATTTAGCCTAATTAAATCCCCATTCTCCCGTTATTTTATCTAGATGTCTAATTGACTTACTATAAATTGATTAATAACGACTCCTAGATAAAATTCATTGGTATAGCTAAAAGAGCTTGAGCCTAAGTCATGAATTGGTGTGTGCTAAAAGAATTTGTTAAGTCGCGAATTGATATGGATTTGCAAGAACTAGAAGTTTAGACTTAATTATCCATTAATCAAACTCTAGAGGGTGCAATAGTACACCCGAGGTTAGGTCGCAACAGTCAATAAAAAAAATAAAAATTCTTCACTAAGAATTACAGCTTGTCTCTTACAGGTAAATGAAACATTACAAATCAGAAAACATTTAGTATTTAAAGAAAAAAAAAGCGCCATCGGACAGAATTTGCGCAAGCTGGACGGCCTTTCGGCCTTCAGAGGGACGGTCTCCGACACGGCCCTCGAGGTGATCAAGATGCAGAAAACTCCCAAACTAAAACAGGCAATATAGAAATCAGACATGAAGTTGCTCAAGCTGGACAGAATTTGCCTTTAGAGGGACGTAGTCTTCGAGATAGACCTCGAGATGCTCAGACAGAGAGGACTTATCAATGTTCTCGTGGTGGTAAGACTTGCAGACAAAGTAGATCACTGTCTGGACTACCAAATCAAAAAGGACCACCATTAGCAGCAACAACAAGCAGATCAGTCCACCCGCAATCTTGATTCCAATCCCTTGAACCAAGTCCAAGACCACAAGGCACTCAAACAGTGCCTCAACCAGGGCAGACCACAGCAGGACACCAAGAAAACACCCAGCCGACATACCCATCTTGCCCTTTATCAGCCTCCTGCTCTTCACCATCGCCTTCCTTCCATACACATCTTCAAGAACCGAGATCACACTCGCCAATTGCCAAATCATGGTGAGATAAACAAACACAACAACGTACAAGATCAGGAGAATCACCAACACGGCAATCGCAAGTTCAGAGCCAACAAGAAATGCGCTCACGATGACGACCCATCCGATCAAAAGCGCAACAGCCACCACAAAGAACGCTACGAAGGTTACGAAAGTCCAGAGGAAAGTGACCATGAGCCTCTTCCACACTCTGGGCACGACGCTCATGATCTTCTTGAAAGTAATCTGCTTGGCGGCGTAGATGCAGGCCACCGTGTAGAAAACAGCCGAGGTCGAAAGCAGAGAGAAGATAAAGACGAAGATGAAGTACCCGAGCATGGTGAGCCAGAAGGCGACCCACTCCTTCTTAAGCAAGTGGGACAGGTCCCTGTAGCTCTGGCTGCCCTCCGAGACGTAGTTCTGGTCGTTCTCGTGGTCGACGATCCTGGAGGTGAGGAGCTGCGAGGCCAAGGAGTGGGCGAGGAAGACGACGCAGAGGGGGAGGATGAGCGCGAGCGTGATCTGGGCGAAGATCTTCCTCCATTTGAGAATGATCTTGGAGCTCTCTCTGTAGACGCCGGGGAACCCAAGGAACTGCAGCTCGTGCTGGTCTCTTTCCATCGTTTCTTCCGCACAGAGATATCAAGAACGGGGATATTTCTTAAAGCAGAGCAAGCGCAGAGGCTCAGACCCTCGGATGACTAAAAGGGTCTCGATTAGAACCACCGAAGAGTAAAGAGATAAATGAAGAGATGGCGATGGTTAACAGAGTGGGGCAGAAAGAAGGGAAGACTTTGAAATGTCAACGAGTCAATGCGGTTTCCTCGCTCCCCCAGAATCGACTTTGCTTAAGGAAGAGAAGAAAGCGTCTGGCCCGAAGTTTCTCGGGTTTCCCCAACTAGCGACGTCGCAGCACGAAACGCGTGGATGGTCGCCTATGGAATTCATCTGAGGCGATGCGACGTGGAGTCCGCATCATAGGTGACGAAATAGCGTGGAAATTGAGCTAGCGTGCTTGGGGAACTTTGCCCAGGAAATCTTCTTGAGAAGGTTAACATACGTATCTATAAAGAATTCTATTGCCCCAACCGTCCTCAGCTATGATATGCTATGCTTTATCGACAAGCTTTTCAGATCCGAACATTCTTTCTTATGTAAGTTGCATTTTCTTGATCTGCATTTTAACATCCATTATATTTCGTACTTAAATACTCGGCCGATGTTCCATAGTTGAGACATAAATATGAAACTTGAATAGTCCAAAAACTTTTAAGAACTTGGAGTGAGCACAACTGCCTATGATGAGCTTAAAATGGAAGATAATAAAGACATCATAGAGCAAGGTACAATATATAGTTCATGACCCTGTAAAGATTGAGGTAAATCATGATAAAGGCATCATTAAGTAATAAATGTTGAACTTATAAACTCGATCATGTTAATGTATTTTTTCTCCCGACTCTAGGAGTTTTCCTCTCGCCTATGTTAGAGTTTCCTCTCGCAATATGCTCAAGCTCTTCCTCCTCTGTATTTTCTTCTTTCCTTTCGTACTCAATCTGCACTTCTCGTTCGGGTTGATTCCTTCCTTCTAATCTCCATCGCTCTCCAACCGTCACCTCCTTTTCCTTTCAGTAATCTTTCCTATCCCTCGGCTTGGCTTGCATGTGAAGTTTTCTAGGTCAAGTGAATCATCGAGGCCTATTTTCTCCCTGTCCCGAGTTTTTCCCATCTCCTTATGGCTTTAGTTCAATCTTGCCTAGGTTGAATTTGACTGTATAGCGATGTGGGTCTTCGATAATGGACACGCAACACCTGGGTTTTAATTCTGCAAAGGGTTTTGAGCATTTGTAAGTTTCATGGCAACAGAAGAGATCGATAGCTCCTCGCGCATTGCTGCGTTGTGTCAAAGACTCAAATGAAACTCCTCGGTTGGAACTGTCAGGGGTTGGGCAACCCCCTGATAGTTCAAGCCCTAAAGGCTGTTCTGGCCAAAGAAAAGCCCGAAATAGTTTTCTTAATGGAAACTAAGAATGCAGCGTCAGTTTTAAATAGATTACAGCGTCGGTTTCATTTTCCTCACTCCTTGATAAGGGATCCAGTGGGCCTGGCTGGTGGTCTTGCTGTGTTTTGGATTGAGCTTTATGATTTAACAATCTTGAAGTCGGAGGAGAATTATTTTGATCTGCTTTGCTATGATATATCCGCAGCTACTTCTATGCACATCACTTGTCTGCATGCTCCTTCTACTTGCCAGGCCAGACAAGAGCTTTGGGATAGCATCAGGGATATCAGTGCTGTAAATACCTTTCCTTGGTTGTGCGTGGAGGACTTTAATGAGATCCTCTATCCTTAGGAAAAAGTGGGCAAGAGACCAGCTATATACTCTCGCCTAGCATCCTTTCGAGCAGTGATTAGTGCTTGCTCTTTACTAGAATTGGAAAGCAAAGTGTGCGAATTTACCTGGTCTAATAACAGAATAGGGGATGACCTGGTAAAGGAGAGATTGGATCGAGTCTTTTGCTCTTTGGAATGGCGATTGTTGTATCCTACTGCAGAAGTGCTAGCCCTTCTTACTTTAGGTTCGGATCACTGTCCTATTTTGTTAAACACATCTTCAAAGCCTGTCAAGTGAAAGAAGACTTTTACTTATGAAGCTTTCTGGAATCAAGATCGACAGTGCAAAGAAGTAATTCAAAATTCGTGGAATATATCTAGTGCAGACAAAGCCACTCTTGTATCAAAATTGCAGGCAGTTTCTCATGAATTAGCAAGCTGGAGTAAATCAAAGTTCAGTAACAGCCATCTTCGTATACTTCATTTACAACACTAGCTATAGACTATCATGAACAAAAAATACTATCAGAGTAATGATAAAGAGCTGGCCCATTCAATCTGAGAAGAAATTCAAAAAATCTAGCATCAAGAGGAGCAGTTTTGGGCTATGTGTTCTCGCATCAACTGGCTAAGGTGGGGGGATAAAAATTCCAAATTTTTCCATGCCAGTACTGTACAAAGAAGACAAAGAAACAGAATATGTATGTTAAGAGATGAACTCCAGAACTGGATAAGGGAGCCAGAGCAACTAAAGGAGATGGCGTTGGGTTTCTTTTCCAATTTATATCAGTCAGTGGGATATCGTGACTTTGGCCCCTTTTTACAACAATGCCCTGAAGTTGCAACTACAGACATAAATGATCATCTGCTGAGAACAGTAACTGAAGAGGAGGTATACCAAGCTACTTTCCAGCTGGGTGCTTCCAAGGCTCCAGGCCCAGATGGTCTTAATGGCCTCTTCTTTTAGCATCACTGGGAAATTATCAAAGCAGATGTCATCAAAACAGTTCAAGACTTCTTCACTTCAGGTATAATGCCTCGTTGTCTAGACAAAAAGATAATTGCATTGGTTCCTAAGGTTCATCATCCAGAAAGCATTGATCAGTACAGACCAATAAGTCTTTGTAATTTCGCTTATAAAATCATTTCCAAAGTTATGGCCAACAAACTTAAACCTTGGCTTCCTAACTTGATATCCAAAGAGCAGGCAACATTTGTTAGGGACAGGCAGATACAAGATAACATAATGGTGGTCCAAGAAGTGGTCCAAGAAGTGCTTCACCAGTTTAAAGCGCAAAAGAGCAAGAAAAAGTTCAATCTTCTTTTAAAAACTAATATGCAAAAAGCGTATGACAGGGTCGAATGAGATTTCCTCTAAGCCTACATGCTGCAGCTGGGTTTCAATGACAGATGGGTAAAGTTGGTAATGGCTTGCATTACAATGACCTCACTAAGTGTTCGTTTTAATGGGGAACAACTTGCTTATTTCCAACCATCTCGAGGACTTAGACAAGGTGAGCCCCTATCCCCATATATTTTTATTTTACTAGCAAATGTGCTCTCCTTCTCATTACTCAAGTTGTGGATATGGGTCATTTATAAGGAATTAAGTTCAATAGAGCCTGCCCCACTTTGTCCCATCTATTCTTCGCTGATGACTCTGTTTTCTTCCTAAAAGCAACAGTCTCTGAATGCCAAAATCTTGCAAATATTCTGAACCAATATTGTTTAGCTATGGGTCAACTTATAAATAGGAATAAGTCTGGTTTGTATTTCAGCAAAAACTGCCCGTTGTCTCTACAACAAAATTTAACAAGTGAATTCAGAATACTTGTGATGAATCATTATGGGAAATACCTGGGAATCCCCTCAGACTGGGGGCGATCGAAATGGAAGATGTTTTCTTGGATTTTGGCCAAAGTAAAAAAGACCAATCGGCTCAAGCTGCCCATGAATTGGTTGAATCAATTCGACCAGTTTGACCGGCCGCCAGCGAAAAAGGCCAATTTGGCCCTCTGTTGGCCAGCTCTTAGTGGCCAGCGACCACCCATGAACTCCTCATTACATGTATTTGATGCCCTTACCTCCCTCAATTTTTCAAATTTTGCAAAAATATCTCAGGATTTAGTGAAATTATAAAATTGCCCCTAATTAGGCTTTACTCACAATTTGAGTTTAAACTCCCAATTTTTGTGCATCAATACCATTTAAACGATCATGTGATGCATTTTGATTAGGATTAACCCCTAATGAACTTAATTAGGCCATTCAATCAAGTTTCGACCATCGGATTGAAATGGCGATCGAGATTTGATTTGAAATGAAGACTATATAAGAATTTTCCCTACAAAATCAAAGGGGGCTCATTTTCACATTTTTTAGATATGTACAAGGATGTTTCTTTCAAAATCCCCCCCCCGCCCTCTCTCTCTCCTCTTTGTTTTGCGCGCAACTGTCGTTGGCTATCAGTTCTGGCCCCTTACTGACGGTCTCCTTGGCTGCACCACCGTCTCTAGCCTGATTCTCTCTCTCCCAGTGCCGATTGTGACCTCTTCTACGCTTGGTGGCCGCTGGATCTTTCCATCTAACTGCATCTCTAGTGAGAGTTGAAGATTGGCATTTGAACTGGTCTTCGCTTCGACCAATTCTCCCTCCTCAATTGGCGACCAACAGCGGTTCAAGCATGAATCGACCGCCGCCGATCCCTCACTTGAAGCATCCCTGACCTCATGGTGGTTGGGGTCTGGTCGATAGCCATCAGACAAGCTTTGGTGGCTAATCATCCCTCCGACGATCAAAGCCGATTTGAATTGGACTAGTCATCCTTAATTGCTCGAACCGGTGGTTCAACCAACTATTTCAATCCTCCGACGATCCTTGATGTCTATCCAGCGATCCTCGAAGTTAATGAGGTGATTCGGAGCCTTGATCATCGATTGATCACATTAGTTTCGTCAAAATCGCAAAAGGTAACAAATTGAAACTTGAATCCAATGAGTCGAGATCGAAATAGTCAATTGGGGCTAGGATTTTAACCTAAGATTGTGTCTCATGTTTAGATATGAAGATCTAGACGTAATATGATGATATGTGGTGATTTTGTGTTGATTGAAGATGAGCTTGAACATGATTTTACATGATCTACCTTGTTCTGAAAAATCATATGTTTGAAAGTGACCTTCTGTTAAGGTCGGTCTGAATTATTAAATCTCATTATTTGGTCTTGAGTAATTCTAGAAATATGATATATGTTTGATGAGATTCGATTTGATAGGTTAAGGGCCCCAAACAAACTGTTTGATACTTGAATTACATCTCGGAAATTGAATGGTTCTACTGGTTTTATGCAATGTTCCAGTGTTCTGATGTTTTGACATATTGTCTATTTGCAAATTTTCTACTGATTTTTATGTTGAGATTTTGGAGATGATTTCTTCATAAGAGTTGTATGAAAATGTGTTGTCATATCATATATATATTCAGAATTTTTGGAATATATTTGGTTAGGCAAAACCTTGAAAAATCGTTACTAAGTCAGTCTGTCTTATTTGAGCCCAACCTACATTTGCTCTAAAATGAGGCATTAAACGTGTTCGATTGAATTTATGTCCTTCACGAAAGATGTAGTATGCATCATAGGCTTTCTAACTACGTATAATTCGTGCCAAATGATCATCATTTACTACGTTAATTGTGTGTGTGGGAACATGTTCATACTGCTGCACTTTGTGAATTTGATTGCATCATCTTGTTTTGTCATTTTCGTGTAGGCTTGTGTGAATCAAGCTAGACTTAGATGTCTTCATAAAAATTAATCATGACATTGCATTCTCCATGTATAAATTTTCATAGGATTTTACCATATTGTTAAATCACTGAAAATGACTCATGTTTTGTGCTACTCTCGGTGTGATTAAGGTTGATCATGAACCTATAAACACATCCTCGTTTGAGCTCCTTAAGAGCCAAATTAGTACTTGAGTATCCTAGACATGTCAAGAACATATCAAAAGATTCGTAAAGATGTATGATATGCCCCATTTGAAAGTCATTTAGCATGTGAAAACCACGCACCAAATTGACATATTATAATTGAAATTATCATGCATTTTGTCCTTAATGACAAGTCACATATCAATGTTAATGAATTCATGTGATTTTTGCACCTTGATTTAAGGTTAAATGTAATAACCAAATTTGTTCGTTGCATTCAACCTTACATCGTGTGTGAATTTCACATTTTTTATGCATTGTTTAAGTGGCTTTACAAGCTAATTATCATTCATCATTTTCTGATTTGCTTATCTCTAATTTGCACGCTTTTGCAATTGACGCCATTCAACCATATATTTGATCCTAATCGAACTTGACACCTCTTAGAAAGTCTTAGGGAACGTCTTAATCTTTTCGATGATGCCAATTTTGCATAATTTGCATGTCATTTGACCAATTTTCAATTTTTATCAACTTTGTCTAGAAATCTGTTTCTAGTGAAATTTGAAATGCCTGCTTTGCTTTTGTTGAGTCAAACTTTTTTTTTTGTAAGAATTTTTGGATAGGGATTTTGAGATGGAGTCCTTAACAAAGTTTATTTGTCTTTCCCATATCTATATCGTGATAAAATTTTAGATTTTTTAGACTTCATTTACTTGGAAAAATCATTGTTGATCAGCCAGGATACCTTGCTGCCTTGTTAAGTTTCTGATGTGATGCTATGTGTTATTGAATTTTTTTAAATTCTTACGTATCTCATCTTAAAAAAATCTCCCATAAAATGTGTTCCTCGTAATGTGCTTGATGTTCTATAATTTTGTTGGAGTCAATTATTAATGGGTTCCTTCTTGATTGCTTTGATCTTATTTGCCCTGTTCAATGATTTCTGTCGAGATTCTCTAGTGTGATTTCATTCTAGGATTTTTTAGAATATTATGCATGCTGAACTGAGATCACTTGTCTTCACAACTTTTGATCCTTATTTTCTGAACTTCGTATGCAAAAATTCTTGAAAAATAAAAAAGCACTTCACCATGCTTTTCAAACCTTTTGAATGTGTGAAATCAATCTGAAATTTCTTGTTCTCACTCATTTGAACTTGATTTTCGTTCAAGTGATGCTCATGTACAAAATTTTTAAGTTTTCATGTTGTGCTTTGTATCCCAAATTTTCAAATCATGTTTTTGGCTTTGGCAATGATGTTGTCTAGGTTTAGACCACATTTAGGACATCTGCAAAGCTTGCTCAATGTGCACCTGAAAACACCCAAGTTAGCTTTGATGATTAAATGTGTTCCATAGCTGTGATACAATTTTGCTATGCCATTAACAATTTTCCTTACAATCCACTATTTAATTGTTCTTTAAATGATTTTTGGGCATCAATTGAATTTTCTAGCTTTTGATGCATTTACTTTTGTTAAATGCATGTGTTTGTGTTTGGTGCTTGATGATTGAACAAGTAATCCAGTGTTGGCTTACTAAAATTTACTTGATTGATTAGGAACCAAGGCCCAAGGGTCTGCCTGCATGTTTACTTTTGAATATGCATGTGATTTTTAGATGTACACATAGGTATGATGCATGAACTCGTGGGATACCTTTGGGTCGCAATTTTAAAATTGTTTTAGGGGCTTTTTTTAGCACTGTTTTCCACATGAGAACACAAATATTGACCAATAGCTATAACCCATAAAAAAAAAAAAAAAAATTGAATTGGGGAGGGCGTCCTAGGTGGATCGTTGCATGAATTACAAATGCCAACCTCGAGGCAAAACTTGATCAATCATGCATACTATCCTGGTTTCTTGATTGTTTTCGTGATTGTGATTATCTGTGTATATTTGTAATGATAATTGTACTTAGTCTTAGTATTAAATTACATCTAGAATAGATCCATGGAAGTGGTAGTCCCCTAAGACATGAAGATGATGAGGGGTCGTTGTCCAATCCAATCATGTTTTTGTATCATTTGTTTCCCAAGATATGTTTTGGGTTGCCTCGTGATGTATAAATGCCCAACGAGTTGCAGGTTCCTTTCTTTTGATTTAATTTTCGTTAGGATTGTATGTTAGATTTATTACTTTCTTTAAACTATTTTTTAGTGTTTACTTACTGCGCTATCTTTAAATTTCAATTGATTGTTTTCTTTCTTTCTCTTTTGATAGAAATAAAATTGCATGAAATTGACCATCCATGTATGATTATTTAGTTAGTTTCATTGGCATGAAAGGGTAAAAAGACATGTTTAGACACCTTAGGAAACACGACAAATTGTTAGTTACCAAAAGAGCACTAATAGAAATGTTAGCATAACCCAAGTCCCCAAACCTTAGAACCTCTAGTTACATATATATCGAGGGACCATTCCTAACCCTTGATTGAGTTTTCCAGCCGACCCCAAAAAACGAGACCAGTGGCGGCTTCTGCTTTTATCTAGGTTGTCTTAAACAACTCATAGATAATAAATGAATATGTCATAAGAGATAGGGGTATTGACAAGACTCACCATAGTTTAACATACTTGATGTGGAAATCTCCTAAAGGATGAAGTAATGCCATCCTTATGGATAAGAGTACTATCGAGAAGGCTACTACAATAACGATACCCCTAAATTCGTTATTCACATTCAGTCCCCTATTCAAGGTGTATTATTGTTGTGAATGCAAATCAAGACGACTCTTGTTGTCATGCGAAGTACGAGCTTGGGAGAGCTCACAAGCTCAATTTGTTAATCCTGAAAAATGAATTGATGACGTCATTTGGAATACATACCGTGAGGGAGCTCCCATGGTCAAGTACCCTAAACCCGAGCTTTTTCCTTCCCCCACCAAGGGACACAAACCAAGGTCAGGTCGCGACACTTGATCCATGCTTATTGTTGCAATACCCAATGTCCTTTGATTATTGAGTTTATATGCTCTTCATATACATGAGTTCTCCCTTTGCCTATGAGCTCAAGTTATTTTGTTGGATTATCTAACACTCATAAAGATATTTTGAATTGGAGATGATGGGTGCATTTGGTTCGGCATTTTGAAAACCCATTAGAAATATGCAGAGCCGTTTAGTTTAAAGGGATTTGGGTTAATATAAAAGCTGTTGGGTAAACTATGCTTTAAGAAGTAATTTTGAGAGAAATAATGTTTGATAAAAAACACATTTGAAAAGTTCTTTAAGTGAGTAATATTATTATTTTTTATTTTTTATTTGTTTAAAATTAAAAGAATAATATATACAACAATAATGCTAAAAAAATCAAATATATATAAAAAGACCAAACCCTTCATTGGTCTAGCAAAGGGCTACAATCGTTAGCAAGCCAGATCTAGTGCTGGTAGCTATCGATCGAGGTCGTCGAAGGTCGCTAGTCACACGACCCTTATGAGGGCTGCCAGAGGTCGTCCAACCTCAATCGACCCTCGACAAGGGTCGTGCGTCAATTACGTTGCCCAAGGTCATCTGACCTCTTGTGGCCCTCACTAGGGTTGCGACCCCCACTGAAGGTTGCTTGATCTTAGGCAACCTCGACTAACGGCCAGCGGCAACTGTAGCTCTTCGCCGGATCGGCGAAGTATTGGTCTCTTTTTTTTTTTTTTAAATATATTTGATTTTTTTAGCATTTTTTAGCATTTGAAAAAATAATAACGAGGTTAAAATCGGAAATTTGAAGAATGCGTGAGGGTAGTTTTGGAAGAAAAAAAAGAGTTTCGACATTTGGCCAAATGTTAAAAGTTCAATGCTAGCCCTTACTAGTGTTGGAGAAATCCTGCCAGAATATTTTGAAGCCGACAAAACGTTTCTATCAATCTAGTCTGGATTATTACAGACTTTCGGTTTAGAGTCTGAAGACAGTCGGACATCAAGACTCAAGACTCAAGACTTAAAGATATTCTCATTGATAGTTTTCTAATCTAGTGTCGAAAGGCTATCCAGAACCTGAGTGTTTGGTTAAGGAGTTAGTCCTATTCTCTGAAGAAGATATCCTGGCTGGGTTAAGCTAACGGATTCTTTCTATTCAAGATCCAATGGTTGACGAAGTAATCTTGGAAAGTTCTATTCCTAGAAACCAAGATCCTGATTGTATGGGCGAACAGGATTGATGGGTTATCGTCAAGTTCCTTTAATAGCTCGAATGATCTCCTTAATTGATTCCGTCCAACGGGTAGATTGGAGGAATTCCTTTGGTAAGTGCCAACGGGTATGATGGCATAAAGGAGTATAAAAGGAAGTCGTTCAAGTTATTTTAGTGCATGCTCGATAGACGAATTCTAGAGTCTGAAGTTCTTTGATATTCAGTCGATTCATTTTGAGCAAAATTGTATACACAAAAGAGTGGTTATACTTAGTGATATCTTGAGCGAGTGTGGTAGATCATCTACACCACTGAATCAAGAAAGAACAACACTGTAACACTTCTTTGTTCATATTGGAATCCAGCCAATAGGGTCGGTGTGCGTAAGAGTGGACGTAGGCTTAAACTAAAGCCGAACCACTATAATCATTGTGTTCAATTCTCTTTTCCCTTCTCTCAGTCTTTCGATTGCTGTTTATATCCATCGATTGTCTAGTATTGTGTGATTTAAGTGAAAAATCGTTTTATACCTATTCACCCCCCCTCTAGGTACTCGTTCTAGCTATATCAATTGGTATCAGAGCTTGTGTACTCACTTTATTTGAAGTGTTTTACTTGAGTAAAAGATCCATGGCTAGTATGTTAGCACCGAGCTGGTGGAAGGGCAAAGCAATACCGAGACCACCTTACTTTGATGGAAAGGATTACAACATCTGGAAGAACAAGATGAAAGCTTTTCTACGATCAAAGGATCCTCCGGAATGGGACGTTGTAGAAAAAGGAATCATTCCTAAAGTTGCAGCTATCTCGAAAGAGGAAAAGAAGTGTGGAAGCTAGCGGAATGTCTCGGGAAGAAATAATCAAGAGACAAACTCTTGATGCAAAAGCAATATATTCTTTATATTGTGCTTTGTCAACTACTGAATATAACAGAATATCTTCTTGTGATACAGTAAAAGAAGTCTGGGATAGGTTACATATCACCTACGAAGGAACTGATCGAGTGAAAGAGACCAGAATTAATATTCTTCTCGGTCAATATGAAGCCTTTAAAATGAGATCTGGAGAATCAATAACTGACATGTTCAATCGTTTTACAGAAATTGTGAATGGTCTTCAAAATCAAGGTCAACCAATTTCTGATTCCATGAAGGTCAACAAGCTTCTGTGTGGACTCTCCAAGGACTGGAATCACATAAAGACTTCAATAAGAGAGACACAAAGAATCATGCCACTATCTGTCGATGAGCTGGTTGGAACTCTTCAGTCTTATGAAGTGGAACGAATAAACGAAGACGGAGATCCAAAAGGTAAGAAATCCATTGCATTAAAATCAAATGATGATTCTGATGTTACAGATTCTGAAGACGATATGAACGATGAGGAGCTTGCCCTCATGATAAGAAGATTCAGAAAGTTGAATAGAAAAGGAAGAAGATTCAACTCTAAGAGACAAGGCCTTCAAAGACAACAGACCAAGACTGTTGATGATAATGAAGCAAACAAAGATGTAGTTTGCTTTGAATGTAAGAAAAAAGGACACATCAGACCCAACTGTCCTCTTCTAAAGAAGAAGAAAGGAAATGCTGAAAAGTCTCGAAAGGCTTTCAAAGCTGAAACCTGGAGTGATACAGAGTGTGAAGAAAGTGATGATGAATATGCCAACTTGTGTCGATGGCGCAATCGGACTCGAGACTCAAACTCTGAATCAGACTCAGACAGCGAATTTGAAGTAAGTAATTTCAAAATTCCTGTCAAGGTTTCTAAGTATATTGATGAGCTGTGTTTAAGTCTTAAGACTTCTCTTAAAAAGATTTCTGAACTTAAAAGGGAAAACTCGTTTTAAAACAACAGGAAAATATTTTGAAAGAAAAAGTTAAATGTTTAGACATGAATGTTTCTACTCTTAAAGAAAATGAAGAAAATCTTTTGAAAGAAAATTCTCGTTTAAAAATTGACTCATCGAATATTTCAAAGAAATTTTCAATAGGGTCCGAGAAACTTGAAAAAATTCTTTCAAAAGCAGAGACCTTATTTCAATAAGTCTCGGTTTAGGTATGACAGCAGAAACTATTCCCTTAATTGATTTTCCTAAAGTAAAAGAAAGAATTAAGCAAAGACCTTCAAAAGAAGTTTATAAAAATCATTTCAAAAAGGTTTTTGTAAAGCCTGTAGGTTGAGATGCTCTCAGGTGTTCTAAGTGCAAAAGTCCAGATCATTTTGAAAAAGAATGTCATATGGTTTGGAAACCTGTTAAGAAATCTTGGGCTAATACTGTTTATCTTACTAACACAAAAGGACCCAAGAAAATGTGGGTACCAAAGAAAGCTTGAGATTCTTCTTTGAATGCAGGTATCTATCAAGAGAAAGGTAAAGTGGTATCGGGACGGTGGATGTTCAAGACATATGACGGGGAGACTCAAAATGCTTTATAAAGCTTGTTCAAGTAAATGGTGGAAAAGTCTCATTTGGAGGAAATAGCAAAGGAAGAATTGTGGGTTTTGGAACTGTGAAAATTGGAAATCTCACAATAAGTAATGTTTCTCTAGTGGAAGGACTCAATTACAATCTTCTCAAAGCATCAGTCAACTATGTGATACTGGTTTTAAGATCTTCTTTCAAGAAGGAATATGTTCCGGAACCGTAAAGACTCTACTCGATCTTTCTTGGGTAGAAGGCATGGAAATATCTATCTCCGGATGTGAAACCAGAAGAATCGCAATGCTTGATTTCAATTCAAGACGAAGCAAGTCTCGTGGGTACGAAAGCTTGGGCATATTAATATGAAGCAATTAGCCAAAATCTCATCAAAGCAGCTTGTTCGTGGTCTACCCAAATTGCCTTATCAAAAGACTGATCCGTGTACTCCATGTATTCTGGGAAAGCAGGTAAGAAATTCATATAAGTCTATAAATCATGTCTCAACTAATCATGTACTGCAGTTACTCCATATGGATCTCTTCGGACCAACCGTAACCCCAGTATTGGAGGTAAGAAGTACTGCTTAGTAATTGTGGATGATTACTCTCGCTTTACTTGGGTATTTTTTCTAGCAAGTAAATCCGAAACCTTTTCGTATTTTGAAAAATTTGCTAAAAAGGTTCAAAATGAAAATGGATGTGTTATTTCAAGCATAAGAACAAATCATGATGGTGAATTTGAAAATCAAGATTTTACAAAATTTCCGTGATGAATCGGCTTTAAGCATATGTTCTCTTCTCCATATACTCCTCAGCAAAATGGAGTTGTGGAAAGGAAGAATAGATCTCTTCAAGAAATGGCAAGAACTCTTTTAATTGAAAGCAAAATTTATTCTCAATTTTGGGCTGAAGTCATTTCAACAAAGCTTACTATATCATTAATAGAGTCTTTTTAAGACCTATTCTAAATAAAACCCCCTATGAATTATTCAAAGGTAAGAAGCCTATTGTTTCATATTTTCATGTGTTCGGTTGCAAATACTTTATATTGAAAAATGCAAAAGATTATGTTGGTAAGTTTGAAGAAAGATCGATGAAGGCATCTTCCTTGGATATTCTTCATCAAGCAAAGCCTACGAGTCTATAACAAGAAGAGTCGACCGTGGAGGAGTCAATGAATGTCAAATTTCAAGACTCGATTACAAGATGAATCCAATCAGACTTATCATGAAGAGTCTGATCTTGCTCCAACCTCTCCAAAGTCTTCAACACAAGAGGCGTCACAGATTCAGGAAGACCAGCATCAAGCCATTTGTGAAGATTCAGGCAAAGAAAGGGATCATCAGCCAGATAAATCAACCAGCAACTGGAAGCATAAGTCCAGTCATTCCAAAGATCTAATTATTGGCGAACTTAATGAAGGAATTCGCACCAGATCCAAAAGGCGTGAAGAGTCTAGTGCCGTAGCTCTCATTTCTGAAATTGAACCAAAAAGCATAGAAGAAGCTTTGTCTGATGAAAGCTGGATTGAAGCTATGCAAGATGAGCTCAGACAGTTTAACATTAATGATGTCTGGGAATTGACATCTAAACCAAAAGGTAAAACTGTTATTGGAACCAAATGGGTGTTCGGAAACAAGATGAATGAGAAAGGAAAAGTCGTACGAAACAAGGCCAGACTCGTAGCCAAAGGATATATGCAAGAAGAAGGGATAGACTATGATGAGACTTACGCACCACTAGCAAGGTTAGAGGCTATTCGATTATTGCTTGCTTTTGCTTGTTATAAAGATTTCAGGTTATTCCAAATGGACGTCAAAAGTGTCTTCCTAAATGGATTTATCCATGAGGAAGTCTATGTGGAACAACCACCCGGGTTTGAAGACCCAAAGAAGCCGGACTCGTCTTGACCGAAAAAGGCCTTGTATGGTTTAAAGCAAGCACCTCGAGCGTGGTACGACGGACTCAAGTAAGTTTTTAATACGTAACGGATTTGTTAAAGGTAAAGTTGATACTACTTTATTTATCAAAAAGGAAAACAAAAGCTTTTTACTTGTTCAAATATATGTGGATGGCATTATTTTTGGATCATCTAATGAAAATCTGTGCAAGAAATTTTCTAAGTCTATGCAGGATGAGTTTGAAATGAGTATGATGGGAGAGTTAACATTCTTTCTTGGACTTCAAATAAAACAATTGAAGGAAGGAACTTTCATTTATCAAGAAAAATATGCTAATGATCTTGTCAAAAGATTTGGGCTTGAAAAGTGCAAAAAGACCGACATACTAATGTCTTGTTCCTTGAAGATAGACAAAGATGAAGAAGGGAAGAAAGTTGATCAAAAATTATACAGGAGTATCATCGGTTCACTTCTTTATCTCACTGCTTCTAGACCTGACATTTTGTTAAGTGTTTGCATCTATGCTAGGTTTCAATCAGACCTTAGAGAATCTCATCTCAGTGCTGCGAAAGTATTATTAAATACGTTGCTTCATCTTCAAGCATTGGTCTCTGGTATCCTAAGAAGGGAGACTTTAATCTTCTGGGATATTCAGACGCAGATCTAGCAGGTTGCAGAATTGATAGAAAGAGTACTTCAGGTACGTGCCAGTTGCTTGGAAACAGGATAGTATCTTGGTTTTCAAGGAAGCAGAGTACTGTGGCTCTTTCAACAACAGAAGCAGAGTATGTAGCTCTTGGCAGCTGTTGTTCGCAAATTCTGTGGCTTAAGCAACAGCTACAAGACTTCGGAATTGAAGACTCATGCACAGAAATCAGATGCGACAGCACCAGTGCAATAAATCTCACTAAAAATCCAATTCTTCACTCAAGAGCAAAGCATATAGAGATTCGACATCACTTCATCAGAGATCATGTTCAAAATGGAGAAATCTCGATTCAATTTGTTAATTCAAAGAGTCAACCGGCGGATATATTCACAAAGCCTTTGGAGAAAAATCAATTTGATTTTATCCGCTCCAGACTCAACATTTTGAAGCTTGAGGAAGTTAAAGTCTAGAGACTCTCGGACTTTCAGACTCAGACTCAGACTCATGGCTATAAACTATAAGTTGTTATTTTATTCTGTCTCGAAAAGGTATGATTATTTAACTAATTTATAATTACCGAGAAAAAAGGGAATCGTGTCTTTTCAAAAATATAACTTCTATTAAAAATGGCAGTTATTGATTTTAAAAAGAATTCGTCGGTTCACTTTCCTTCATATCGATTGGTTTTTCCTTTTTGAAACAGAGTTATATATATACACAGTTTTTCTTCTCTCTATCTTCTAAACCCTCGAAAAGCATTCTTCTCTCAATCTCGTTTCTATTTTATGTTCAAACTCGAGAAAGTTGTCAACTTTTCTTGGGAAAACGATTAAAGAAATCTCTCAGTGTCAAAGAAAGATGTCTTCTTCAAGGAAGTCCTCAAGAATTGCAAGCAGGGGACCACAAAGAGCAAGAGAGGGTCCTACCCATGTTGATCTCACCGAAGAAGATGAGTTATCAAGTCAGCAACAGAGCCCGATTCACTCTCCAGCACGTGACTCTTCTCCATCTACCCCACAAAGTGCGGGTCACCATCGAGAGGATGAGATAATCGAGGATGCAGAGCCTGTAAGAATACAAAAACCCCCTTTTATCTATAAACTCTATCGTGCTTTGAAAAGCATAGGAACTCCGTTGAACCACGTGAATGATTTTCTTAAAAGTAAGAACTATGGGAATGAGTATCTCTTTCTGCGACAAATGGAGGAGTTGGGAATTGCTCCTAGAGGAAGGGCTGAGGAAGCACTTGCAAGTATACCAAGTGATCCTCGTGTGGCTGGACAGACTCCTACTGATGGAAATAACGATGATAAAATGTTCTATGATTTTCAACCGAGATTGGGTGTCGCTGCAAAGGTGAAAGGGAAGAAGATGGATTTGTTTAAATCCAAAGAACAGGAAAATTTGTTTTTCAGGCTGTTGAAGAGAGGGGTGATAAACCCTAGAAGCGTTGATTTTGATTTTCTGGATGCTATTCATGTGAACTTAAGGGAGAAGTTCGATCTACTGCAACTTGAGCAATTTTGCTATGACACTACTGAAGGATATGCTTAACTGACTGCATATTTCTATTCGAATCTTAGCTTTTTAGATGCGAATAGAATGTCCTTTAGTGTCCGAGACCAAGATTATATAGTAGATGTGGACATGTTGGCTGATATCAATGGAGTAGAGAGAGGATCATATCAACCGATTAAAGTTTTCATTGCTCGTCTTATGCTGGATCTTGTCAAAGGCAACAGTACAGAAGGGAAAATTGTCTACACGAGAATGCGTGCCATCAACATTTTGCTGCACAAAATTGTCATCAAGCATCTTAGGCCAAAATCAACATCAAAGACAGATGTGTCAAATTCGGAGGCAAAATTGATGTATGCAATCATCAAAGGGAAGAAATTCTCTCTTCCTCACATCATTCTCTTTCACATGTATAGAGCAATGGTAAAGGACAAGGGACAACTGCCTTATGCAAGTCTTGTGACCAAGATCTTCAGACACTTGAATATTGAGCCCCCACAATCTTTGTGTGTTCGACCATGCGATAAAATGGTGGTGGGTCTGCGAATGGTGACAAAAATGCGTCTAAAAGAGCTTGACAAGGCAATGGAGCAGTTCAAAGTGAAATCTCTAGTACCTTCGGCATCCAAAAGAAAAGGAAAGGAGCAAATCAGTCCTCCATCCAAAAAGCAAAAAAAGAGTATCTTGGTGGATGAAGAAGAAGAAGAGGAAGATTGCACTATTCCTGCATTGATAAGGAGAAGACGTTCGTATCGAATCAACGGAACGTCGGGAGAAGGAAAAAGAAGCAGAGGAAAAACAGAGAGAAGAAGAGAGACAAGAAAAGGCCAGAGAAGAAGAGAAAGAAAGAGCAGAGCAAGAAGAGAAAGAGAGAGAGAAGAGACAGAGAAAGAAGAAGCAGAGAAGGAAGCAGAAGAAGAAGAAGAGGCAGACAAAGAAAAGTCTGCAGATGAAGATGAAGTTTTTCAAGACGCTGCAGAGATTGACCCTCATTCTTTCCCTTCCGAGGCTTTAGAAACAAGGGGAGAGGCTTTAGAAACAGGGGGAGAAGCATTAGAAACAGGGGGAGGAGTTGAGCACAGGAAGACTACATATGTTCCTTGTGAAGATGTGAGTCGCTCTAAAGCAAATCCAGAAGATTTTCAGGCTTCTCAAATGCCTGGAGAAGGACATGATACATCAACATCGAAACCGCGCGATTACACGGAAGATCCATCGTCCGCATTTACTCCATCGACCGAGCAAATGTCGGCACACGACGGATAATTCGGTAGATTTTCGTCGCATACTTGATATCCTTCTGGAAATGCGTGGTCAAATCTATGCTTTGGACTGTGAAATTCAAGTCCTGAAGAATGCCGGGAAAGCATCTTCTGTTTCCCTGCAGGATCAGATCAAAGATCTCTCTTTTCAAATTCAAGCCAATGCCAAAGGAGAAGAGGTAGCTCATCTAAGGGAAGACTTGAAGAGGCTGGAAGGAATCGTTCAGTCCATGGGAGATTTCCAGATAGTTCGCATTCCCAAGCAGAATTGACTACTTTCTCGCCTTTTTAATGATGACAAAAAGGGGGAGAAATTGCCAACTTTGAACTCTGAACTTTGAACCTTTTGAACTCGAACTTTAAATTCTATTTCTTTTATGTGTTTATATTTTTGGTTTTGATTTGGGTGTGAGCTTGAACTTGAACTTGGTCTCGATTTAAGTGTGGATTTTGATATCCGAATGCTTGCGGTTACATCAAGTATTGTTATATGGTTTTACTTGTGAAGGACTAACCAATTTTTTCGTGGATGCAGAGTCCGGTTGTTCTTTATTATTTTTATGAGATAGCCATATTACTTGAGTAATATTTTGCGGAGTCAAAGTTGTTCAAATCTACAAGAAAGTTTTGTCACCATCAAAAAGGGGGAGATTGTTGGAGAAATCCTGCCAGAATATTTTGAAGCTAACAAAACGTTTCTATCAGTCTAGTCTGGATTATTACAGACTTTCGGTTTAGAGTCTGAAGACAGTCGAACATCAAGACTCAAGACTCAAGACTTAAAGATATTCTCATTGACAGTTTTCTAATCTAGTGTCGAAAGGCTATCCAGAACCTAAGTGTTTGGTTAAGGAGTTAGTCTTATTCTCTGGAGAAGATATCCTGGTTGGGTTAAGCTAACGGATTCTTTCTATTCAAGATCCGATGGTTGACGAAGTAATCTTGGAAAGTTCTATTCTTAGAAACCAAGATCCTGATTGTATGGGCGAACAGGATTGATGGGCTATCGTCAAGTTTCTTTAATAGCTCGAATGATCTCCTTAATTGATTCCGTCCAACGGGTAGATTGGAGGAATTCCTTTGGTAAGTGCCAACGGGTATGATGGCATAAAGGAGTATAAAAGGAAGTCGTTCAAGTTATTTTAGTGCATGCTCGATAGACGAATTCTAGAGTCTGAAGTTCTTTGATATTCAGTCGATTCATTCTGAGCAAAATTGTATACACAAAAGAGTGGTTATACTTAGTGATATCTTGAGCGAGTGTGGTAGATCATCTACACCACTGAATCAAGGAAGAACAACACTGTAACACTTCTTTGTTCATAGTGGAATCCAGCCAATAGGTCGGTGCGAAAAGAGTGGACGTAGGCTTAAACTAAAGCCGAACCACTATAATCATTGTGTTCAATTCTCTTTTCCCTTCTCTCGTCTTTCGATTGCTGTTTATATCCATCGATTGTCTAGTATTGTGTGATTTAAGTGAAAAATCGTTTTATACCTATTCACCCCCCCTCTAGGTACTCGTTCTAGCTATATCAACTAGCATTGGACTTTTAACTTTCCTAATGCTAGCTTTCACTTGAAAGCTAATTTAAAATGATTATCAAACGATTCAACATGTCCCACATTACATTTGAAATATATATAACCACGTAAGATAGCTTTTTTGATCTAATTATACATAGATATGTTACATTCCAAAAGTGCACATATTTTGATGACAAATGTACATGTAGGTTGCATTTTGAAATGCCTATATGAAAAGAAGGTTAAAAGTTATATTTCATAATTGTGCGTACTTTATAACTTGAACATGAGAAAATTACTTAAAGATAACGTGTTAGCTTATATATTTAACTGTAGAAAACAATTACTTTAAAAAGTCTCTATGATACAATTGTGCATATTCCATCACTATATAATATTAAAGGATAATTGAAAAGTTATGTAACACAACAACATTTTTATGATAAACAGACGAATCAATAAAAAAATTCCATCACATCATACTTGAATAATAGCTCGTCTCTTACAGGTAAATGAAAATTACAAATCAGAAAACATTTAGTAATTAAAAAAAAATAAAAATGAAAGAACCCCCCAGACTTGAAGTTGCTCAAGCTGGACGGCCCTTTAGTCTTCGGGGGGGCAGTCTCCAAGACAGCCCTCAAGATGATCAGACAAGAAGGAGCTGTCGATATTCTCGTGGTGGTAGGACTTGCAGACGAAATAGATCACTGTCTGCACGACCAAATCGAAGAGCACCAGCATCGACAGCAACAGCAAGCATACTAGGCCAACCCCGATCCTGACTCCATTAGGAACCAAGTCCATGACCACAAGTGATTCAAACAGTGCCTGAACCAGCACGGCGCACACCAAGACACCAAGAAAACACCAAACGGATAGACCCATTTTGCCCTTTATCAGTTCCTTGCTCTTCAGCATCGCCTTCCCTCCATACGCATCTTCAAGAACCGAAATCACACTCGCCATTTGCCAAATCATGGTGATATAAACCAACCCAACGACGGATAAGATCAAGAGAATGACCGCCAGGGCAATCCCAAGTGCAGGGCCAACTGAAAATTGCCTCACCGTGATGAGCCATACGATCAAAAGCCCTACAGCCACAGCGTTGTACACAAAGAAGAGTGCGAAGCACCAGAAAAAAGTGACCATGAGCCTCTTCCAGACTCTGGGCATGACACTCATGATCTTCTTGAAAGTAATCTGCTTGGCGGCGTACACGGAGGCCACTGTGTAGACAACAGCCGCAGTTGAAAGCAGAGAGAAGATGAAGACTAGGACGAAGTAGCTGAGCCTGACGAGCGAGAAAGCGACCCACTCCTTCTCCAGCATGCGGGACAGGTCCCTGTACTCTGGGCCCCTCTTCGGGGTCCCGTTCAGGGTGATCTCGTCGGTGAGGATCTTGTAGAAGAGGAGCTGCGAGACCAAGGAGTGGGCGAGGAGGATGATGCAGAGAGGAAGGATGAGCGTGAGCGTGATCCGGACAAAGATCTTCCTGCATTTGACGATGATCTCAGAGGTCTCTCTGTAGACGCCGAGGGACCCAAGGAATTGCAGCTCGTTCTGGTGTCTGTCCATCATCTCTTTCGCACAGAGAACTCAAGAACGAATGAAACGATCGATGTGTAGAGAGACTCAGATATTTCGTGAAGCAAAACAAGCGAAGAGATTCAGAGACTCGGATTCTTATAAAGGGTCTTGAGAAGAACGACCACAGAGTGAATTGATAAACAAAGATGGGAATTGATTAAGTGACGGTCACCACCGTGATGATAACAGATTGCTGTGTCGTGGAAGAATAAATAACAAATAATCGGAAAGGGAAATGATTAAGTGATAGTCCTTAATCCACTATAATAATAATAGTCGGCATATTATTATCCTCACAGTTGCCCAAATACCATTACGTTAACGGGACTCAATCAATAATGGTGGAAGAAATTGCGTGGAGAAGTGTGAATGTGAAGAGAAAGTTTGACTTGTTCAAATTTCAAAGTCTTCCCTCTTCCTATCCCCAGTCTTCACCGTATCACTATCTTTACCGAGTCTTGTAGGTAACAGTGTTTTGGGCAACTGTGAAAAAAATAATATGTTATGTGCCACAAATTATTGTGAAGTATTTTTAAGGAGTGGACCTCACAATATTTTTTAAATTATTTGTTATTTATTGTTTTGTATCTCAAAACATACTGTTATTATCATAGTGGATTAAAGACTATCATTTAATCAAACCATCATTTGGTATGGGCTCGAAATTTTTTAGGTTTCTTGATTTCGCATGAAACGTATGGATAGGTTTTGGTCTTCTCCTCAATTTGGGTGGCCATGGAATTCAGCCGAGTCGATTCTATTCGATCTCCGCGTCAAAGGGTTGCCATAACGTGAAAAGTGGGCGCGCTTGTTGACCTTGCTGTAAATGACCTTGACAAGTTGACGTATATACTGCGAGTGAGTATGATTTAAGGTAGAATCGGGAATCGGTTTGGTTTCAGGTTTCAATGTACCACAATTCGATTTCTAATTCCATTTTTATAGGAATTGCCGTTCCCTAGTTTAGTTCCTAAGACCAAGAATCGAAAATCGGGAACTAAATCGGAGGAACCGAGAGTTAAAATAATGATATACTGTTGAAACATGAGACAATGCTTTATATTCCAAAGGCATCAAAAGAAACTGGATGTGATTCAACGATCACAAATAATCAATGACTCATCAGCATAAGTTTTTCCGAGGAATGCCTTTGAAGTACACTAAATAAATGCTCGAGGATAATTACCAAAAAAAAGTCTTAAATTTATTCCAGTTGTATTAATTTAGTCCTAATTTCTTTTTTTGCTAATACAATCTTAAACATTCTGCATTTGTGCCAATTTAGTCTATTCGATCAATTTTGGCTGACAAGCACTGACATCAATGCCGGCCGTCTCGCCAACTAAAGTGAATAATATTTTTTAATAATATTTTTTTCAATTTTTTATTAATATTGATATTTTTCTTTTCATTTTCCTTTTTTGTTCTCTATTTTTTTTTTCTCTTTCTTCCTTCTTCCTTAGCCCAATCATCACTGACCAAAGATGAGGGCCGGCGAGGTTCGCCCCCTCTGGCCGCTGGCAAGGGCAAGTCTCATCCAAACATGCAGAGGCTCAACCTCGCCCACCCCGGCCTCACCAAAGCTAGCAGACCTCACCTAGTGACAGTGAAGGCAACCTTGCACTGGGTGAGCCTTGCCTACCAAAGGAAGAAGGAAGAAGGAAGAAAAAAACAAAAACAGAGAAAGAATAAAAAAGGAAAAATAAAAAATTCAAAATAAAATTTATTAAAACATTGTCCACGTCAGTAACGGCCGGCCAAAATTGATGGAATGAACTGAATTGGCACAAATGCAAAACATTTAGGATTGAATTTGCAAAAAAAAAAAAAAAAAAAACATTTACAAATAAATTGATCCAATTGCAATAAGTTTAGGATTCTTTCGGTAATTTTCCCAAAATGTTCGAGTGGTTGGACAAACTAAGCACCCCAACAAGATGCAAAAAAAATTATTATCAAGCCGATGGCCAATGCAACACATGTCCTTGCAATGCAACCGGTATTTCCAAGAATCTGCCAAGAACAACCTAAGGCAGTGAGAAAGTGAGGACCTCATATATGCAAGAAAATCAGGCTTCAATGTGTCAACTTGCAATTCGAACAAAAAAAATGTCTGAATTCTTAGTCAATGGTGCCATCTATCAGTCTATACCCCAAATGTAATCCTCCTTAATCGAACTAGAACAGAGTGCACGTGCACAATCGAAAAGACAAATAAGAAATGCAACCTCCACCGTTTAATGAAACTTATCAATTGGGTAACAGAGACTACGAAGATTAGAGTAGAGTCGAGCAAATGCAAGGTTTCACACAGGTGGCCTATTTTAAAATATTACCTGAGGAGACACTAAAATGAATTGGAGAAACTTATTTGTGGGAAAGACCCTGCAGCGACTTCCCATTCACAAGCAGCAGCTAATTTCTTTCACTGTCCCCATGGAATGTCCTTTCCAAGTCTTGAATAACTGACATGGTTGTATTTCAGCTTTTGGACTGAACTGGTTTCACATGATGTTTTCCAAGTCTTGAATAATTGACATAGTTGTATTTCAGCTTTTGGACTGAATTGGTTTTACATGATGTTTTCCAAGTCTTGAATAATTGACATAGTTGTATTTTAGCTTTTGGATTGAACTGGTTTCACATGATGTTCTGTTTCAGCATTGTTGACACATAAATTTTGGTGATCCGATCATTTATTTATTGCATATAAAATTAAGAGTTAATTTTATCATTGAAAAAATATTAATTGCATAGCATATAAATTTAGGTGCATTCATTTTTAATTTGCATTTTTTGTATTTATTTATTGGACCAGTGACAAATGGGTTCGAATTGGTGGTTCTGAGTTTTAAGTTGACAGACCGGACTAAGCCCACAAAACGAGCAAATTGGCTCGAGCCCTTTTTTTTAAATGACAAAAATGACCTAAATGGAGATTTGAAATGATATTATGGTGGATTTTTGGAATTTAAGAAAATCGCATTATAATCTTATCTTTAGCAGTAGGCGATAAAATCAGTAAAAATATTTAGGAGATGAGGAAAATAAAAGAATTTTAATGATCGGAGAGTTATAGGCAATTTCCGTGAGTTGAAATATTCACAAAAATATTACATTTTGTTTTGCCAATGAAAATGAAAGGGTGTGTACGGAGGTCGATCGGGGGGGCTTTTTCTTGGTTTTCGAGGTCAAAGGTTTAAGCAAAATTTTTCTTCCTTTGGGTGGGGCTCCAAAAGTCAAAAAAGGAAAAGCTGTAGAGAAGAAAAGGTACCCCTGTTCATCTTCGTCCGCGAAGCCGCCCACCGCCGGCCCCGTCTGCGAGCGCCTGTGCCATCCGCCGCACCTGTGCTGCCGCGCCCGCACCACCACGACGCTGCCGCAACCGCCAACGCCAACCGCTGCGCCCGCACTGCCATCTCGCCTGTCGCCGGAAACCTCCATCGCCCGTGAGCTCGCTGCTCTGCCACCAAGTCCCGAATAGAACGCCAAAGCCCTTGCGAAGACGTCGCTGCTCCGCCCAAGCGCCGACGTCGTCTCTGCTGCTGCCGCCGGTCCGTTCGTCGCCGATCTACCCGCGATGCCTCTGCTCCGACGCCAAGCAGATCCGCTCCGAGCCCCTTTCTGAGCGACATCGCCGATCTGAACGCCGACGCCCAGCAGATTCGCTCAGAGCCTCCTCCGAGCGCAGCTGCCTGTTGCTCCGCCCGTGCCGCTCAGACCAGCGACCCGACGCCTGCCTGTGACGCCGCCCCTGCTGCCGAGTTTCCCTGCTGTTGGCTCGGGCCCTGTTTTGTTTTCGAGCCGCTGTCCCTGCTCCGGTCACACGACCCCGACTGACCCTCGACACCATCCGCGACCTGCTGTTGCCGCCGGTCCGTTCGTCGCCGATCCGCCCGCCGCCGGTCCTCGCGGGAGCTCCGAACGCCGACGACCCATCACCTCCGGTGACCACCACAAAGCTGTCAAGGGTCTTTGGAAAGAAAAACAAAAGGAAAAAAAATTATTAGGTAGTTTTTTTTATTTATTGTAATTTTATTTTTATTTTTTATAGTTTGCTTTTTTAGTAGAATTATTCCTCAAATGAATGATTGAGATTCCGACGTGAAATAGCCCTCAAATTAGGGATTGACTATTTAATTTTCGCGTTCGAAATCCGACTCGCAATCTTTTGTAAAATCGTCAACGCCTGAGATTCGATTCGTGATTTAATTTTAAAATTAGCCAACCCGATCTTATGTATAATATCAATCTTATCTTGTCTAATTTGATGTCGTGTTGGTTGCAAGTTTTGACGTCTTGGATATATACAAGTCACCAGTTTGAAGATGAGTGTTGGAAGATACGATACTGATTTGGAGAATATCTCAAGTGCCGATTTGGAGATAATTTATTTTAGTCAATTTAGGATTAGATCCGATACACCTAGATTGAAGAAATATAATCATTCTTTATTTATTATTCACCTTGTATTATATAGAGATTGGGTCCAGCCTAAGACCTTAAATAAAAGCTCCTTTAAAGTCCCCCCAGGGTTACATGGGGTTTGACCGCATGGCTCTTGCGCCACAACCCAAGTCAAAAGGCTTGGGGGGATCCTCCCTAGGAGGCTGGCTTTGCTTCCCCGCCTCTCGACGACTGTCGGACGGGTATCTTGCCAATGAATAGGCCAGGCCGAAAGGCCTAGTATTCACCTCGTATTATATAGAGATTGATCTGTACATCACAATACATGACGAATGAATATACACAAAATTTCCCACGTCTCCTCCTTCTACAGACCTTTCTGTCGTCCCCTTCTTCAACAGATTTTGACACTTTCCTTTTGTCTTTTTCCATTTCTTTTTCATTGCTCCTTTTATTTTTCATTTCCCCTTTGGCCTTCTTCTTCACGGGCCTTCTTCTTCATGCGTCTTCTTCTTCCCCGACGCTTCTTCCTCATTCTGCGCCATCTTTACCGAACCGAAATCAACACCACGGCGAACCCTCACAGGCATTTGGGGGGGTCGCCGAGCCACCATTTGGTGCCGGTCGTTCGTTCCGACCAACGATGACCACCGTCGGCCACCTATTCCGGCGACCACTAACCCATTTTCCGGCGCGACGAAAATCTCGTCGACTCAAGTACACGCGAATATTTCCAGCAAACAGTATGGAAACACCACGAATACTAGCAAAGCAAGCAGGATTCAGCCGGCATGGGGGCAAAATCAGGTTGGTCTTGCGTTAAAGCATTTCATCAAACACATAAGGCATGCTAACTAGAGGGGTAAACATAGACTCGTTCGGGGCTGGGGTTTGGGCCAAGATCAACACGCGATACCAAGCACTATTCCAGATCAGCTCAGGGACAAGTTTATCGGCATTTAACTTGAATATGAACAAAAATAACAAAGTCTCGGCCATAACACCGAACACAAACAAACATTTGTATAAATATTACAGCAAGCACATCACATACACTGTCTGAGGAACGAACAAGAGCACGATAGAATTTCGGGCGAGGACCGGGACCGTAGCTCGTGCGAACTGGTCGACCACGAGCTCCGGCCCAACGCCCTCGAAAAACAGGGCAGATGTACTCGGGGACGACCCACCTGGTTCCCGGGGGAGCGTTGCGGCGGACGGTGGCTGATCGACGGACTCCGGCGACGGTCGACCACCTGCTTGAGCTCCCTCGCTCTCTGGTTCTCTCCCTCTCGCTCGCTCAAAACTCTCCCGAGTTCCCCCATTCTCTGCCTCTGTCACTTTCTCTCGGCTAAAACCCAGCCACTCCAAAAAAAAACCCCTCTCTCCCTCTTAAAGGGGACCGGCGAGCGCGCATGGCTTCTGCCGTTGCCAGCTTGCCGGCCGGCCTGATCTCAACCCGCGAATCACGGCTGTTTTTGCTTTTTGCTCCTCTACGTCTCTGTCGCCACAGAGGAGAGCGCGTCGCGTGAGGAAGAAGATGGCGCGTGGGCCGGGCCAAGGAAAGAACAAAGGAAATGGGCTTGGCCCAAGCAAGAAAAAGGAAGGAGGGAAGGAGAAAGGAAAATAGAGAAGGCCGAGCCGGCCTAGCCCCTGCCGGATCTCGCTTCCTTTTTTTTTCTACTAATAATAATTTTTAAAAACCAGCTTTTTAATTAATTTTCTTTTTGCTTTTTTTAATCAAAAAGGATCTATTCCTATTGATGCAAATGTTTCTAATGTCTATATGCCATGCGATTTAATGAAAACACAATACATTTTAATGAAAATTAGTTACTTTACCTTTTACTTCTTTCTTTTTTTTTTTAAACTTTTTTTAAGGGACTAATCCCTAATTATCTATGCAATTAAGTTCTAATAAGAATGGAAATTTTTAGGTGTCAACACACATACTTTAACAATAAATGTAAATATGGATTGTATTTTGAAAATGCCTATATAAAAAGAAGGCTAAAAGTTATATTTCATGGTTTCGCACTTACTTTATAACATGAACATAAAAAAATTACTAAAAATTAACTTATTAACATATAGATAGACAACATTAGAGGATCATTAATAATGCATATTTCATCAATATTTAATGTTAGAGGATCATTGAAAAAGTTATGTAACATATAGATAGACAACATTAGAGGATCAATAAAAAAAAATTTAAAAAAAATCATCACTAAACAATTAGAGATCTTCTTTTATAGGTAAACGAAAATTACAAATAAAAAAAAATATTCTGCATTTGGCAGTCACGATAAAATTCAAGATATGATAAAATTTATTCCACTTTGCATTTGGTGCCTATTCAAGATAGGATAAAGTCGGATATTAAAAGGATATAGGTTAGGTAAAATTATCCAATGGGAGAGTTGGAATAGAGGCGAATAGAAATTCTAATATCCACAAAAGAAAAGTTATTTTTCTTCAATAAAAAATTTCTTAAATTTTAAAAATTAAAATGATATTTCAATATAAATAATATTTGAATTCTAATATAAGAAGTTCAAAATAAAAATAAAAAATTATTTTTAATTTTATATCATTTTTATTTAAATATTCGAATTTAACTTTATCTTATAATATAAATTCAATATATAAAGATATATTAGTACAGTTTACTATTTAATAAAATTTTATTAGAGAATGATAGAAGGGGAAGAAAGAAATAAAAAAGAAATTAATTTTAAAAAAGATGAATAAAAAAATAAAAAATAAAATAAAAATAAGGTAGGTAAGAGCATTGTACAAGATTTTTATCTTTATGCCGTTTATACTAAATAATATACATTATGCGATATGAATATATTCAACCTTATTATTACGATAACTAAATAATAAATAAAATATAACAAAATCTTTAGATTTAATATAATATCCTATTTATTTTTATCCTAGTTAGAAACCTAAACGATCAAACCTAAAGTATTCAAATAAAATAAAATAAAATAACCCATCAGACATGAAGTTGCTCAAGCTGGACAGCTTTTTGGGCTTTAGAGGGACATTCTCCACGACAGCCCTCAAGTTGATCAGACAAGGAGGAGCTGTCGATTTTCTCATCGTCCAAGACCACAAGGGATCCGAACAGTGCCTGAACCAGCATGGAACACACCAAGACACCAAGAAAACACCAAACCCGTAGACCCATCTTGCCCTTTATCAGTCCCTTGCTCTTCGCCATCGCCTTCCTTCCATACGCATCTTCAAGAACCGAGATCACACTCGCCATTTGGCAAATCATGGTGATATAAACAAACCCAACAACGTACAAGATCAAGAGAATGACCGCCAGGGGAATCCCAAGTGCTGGGCCAACTGAAAATTGCGTCATGACGACGAGCCCTGCAGTCAGAGGCCCTAGAGCCACGACAATGAAGAGTGCGTGTTAAAAATTTAAATGTTCGCGCGGAAGCATGTTGGATTTTGCGGAAGTGTGTGTGCAAGTGTATGTGAATTATGGCAAGAGAATATGAAAAAATAATTTGAAGGATAAAGGACATGGATATGGGGGAAAATATCTTCATTAGTTGAACAAAGTAGTTTGATAGAAATAGTCATGGTGGAGGATTTTCCCACACAAGATGGACCTCTCACACTCTCGGTGGAGGGTTTCCCCTCACCCTCTCTCGGTGGAGGATTATTCCCTCACACACATACAAATGATCAACATTCAAGCCTATTTATAGGCGTGAATTCACCGCCATAATCTACCGACTTTGAGTACAAGAAAATAATATAAAATTTCAGCTTGCGTTCCTTAGCTTCGGCTTGTTGCGGCTTCTTTTCTTCTAGTCAAATTCCAGGTTGGACTTTGCTTTTCTTTTCTTCTTTCTTCATGGTTAAGAGTCAACAATTGTGGGCTGCACTTTTGCTTCACGTTCAAGTTAGTAAGTTGAAGCTTGCTTCCTGTTCTTCTCTTGAAAACTCCAGCAGCAGCTATAATATTATTTTAATATGTGCCCCTTCTCTTGATCAGCTTGTGGGAGCTTCTTCACGTGTTTCTTCTTGTTCAACTTGGACTCTTCATCTTTCTTTTCTTGCATGCACGTGAAATGTTGCTGACTCATTTCTTCTCCATTAAGCTAGTGGTTTCTAGACTTTGTTGAAAATGAATCACAAATTTCCAACACTCCCCCTTGATTCATTTTCGGAATAATCCGGACTTGTGTTGTAAAGTCTCGGACATACCTTGAAATTTCTCTTGTAATTTGTCCCATGCCTTTTATGTCGTCTTCATTCCACAATCCCTTACATTCTCTTGTCGAACCACTTGCACTTACCTTGGAATGTGCATGTTTTTTCTTCAACGATGTCCCATACGTCTCGGGCCATCAAAATGCTCTTAGTTGTAATTGTTAGCTCGGGCTCGCTCGGCTCTCGTAGGCTCGGCTCGGCTCCGACTTTGGTTTTGGCTCGCTCCGGCTCGGCTCTCTTGGCTCTCGCTCGGGCTCGGCCTTTGATTCGGCTCTTGCTCGGCTCGGCTCTCTTGGCTCTCGCTCGGGCTCTGGCCTTCTTAGTTGAGGATGGTGAGGACAAACGCCCATAACCATCCGATGTGCCTATCTCTGGCTTCACGATCCTTGACACCTGGCTCAGTTACGAACCTGGGTGCAATCTAGCTCTGATACCATGTTAAAAATTTAAATGTTCGCGCGGAAGCATGTTGGATTTTGCGGAAGTGTGTGTGCAAGTGTATGTGAATTATGGCAAGAGAATATGAAAAAATAATTTGAAGGATAAAGGACATGGATATGGGGGAAAATATCTTCATTAGTTGAACAAAGTAGTTTGATAGAAATAGTCATGGTGGAGGATTTTCCCACACAAGATGGACCTCTCACACTCTCGGTGGAGGATTATTCCCTCACACACATACAAATGATCAACATTCAAGCCTATTTATAGGCGTGAATTCACCGCCATAATCTACCGACTTTGAGTACAAGAAAATAATATAAAATTTCAGCTTGTGTTCCTTAGCTTCGGCTTGTTGCGGCTTCTTTTCTTCTAGTCAAATTCCAGGTTGGACTTTGCTTTTCTTTTCTTCTTTCTTCATGGTTAAGAGTCAACAATTGTGGGCTGCACTTTTGCTTCACGTTCAAGTTAGTAAGTTGAAGCTTGCTTCCTGTTCTTCTCTTGAAAACTCCAGCAGCAGCTATAATATTATTTTAATATGTGCCCCTTCTCTTGATCAGCTTGTGGGAGCTTCTTCACGTGTTTCTTCTTGTTCAACTTGGACTCTTCATCTTTCTTTTCTTGCATGCACGTGAAATGTTGCTGACTCATTTCTTCTCCATTAAGCTAGTGGTTTCTAGACTTTGTTGAAAATGAATCACAAATTTCCAACAGTGCGAAGCTCAAGAGGAAAGGGATCATGGGCCTCTTCCACACTCTGGGCACGACACAAATGATCTTCTTGAAAGTAATCTGCTTGGCGGCGTAGATGCACGCCTTTAGTGTAGACGACAGCTGAGGTCGAAAGCAGAGAAGATCAAGACAAAGATGACGGAGCCGAACTTGAGGAGCCAGAAAGCGACCCACTCCTTCTTGAGCATGCGGGACCGGTCCATGTACCTCGGGCTTTCATTCCAGGTGTCGTCCCCGTCGATCTCGTGGTTGACAATCTTGAAGAAGAGGAGCTGCAAGACCTTGAAGAGGACGAAGACGACGCAGAGAGGGAGGATGAGCACGAGCGTGATCTGAGCGAAGATCTTCCTCCATTTGAGGATGATTTTGGAGGTGTCTCTGTAGACGCCGAGGAACCCAGGGAACTGCAGCTCGTGCTGGTCTCTGTCCATCGTTCCTTTCGCAAAGAGAAATCAAGAGCGAGCGAAACGATCGATGGGTAGAGACTGGGATATTTCTTGAAGCAGACCAAGCGAAGAGACTCAGAGACTTAGATGACTAAAGGGTCTCGAGAAGAACAACCACAGAGTGAAGGGATGAATGAAGAGACGGCGATGGTTAACAGAGTGGGGTAGGAAGAGGGAAGACTTTGATATTTCAACCAGTCAAAGCTTGTTATTCAGATTCCCTACTTCTTCATGCGGTTTCATCCCCTGTAATTGAATTTGCTTATAGAAGAGAAGAAAGCTTGCCCTAACTTTCTCACGTGTCCTAATCTGGTGACATTGCAGCACGAAACGCATGGATGGTGGCCATTGGAATTCAGCCGAGTCAATGCAATTTGGAGTCTGCATCAAAGTGATAAAATAGTGTGGAGAGTGAGTAAGCATGCTCAAGGGTCTCCATGAGAAGTTCGCACACACATAAAGATTTCTATCATGCCGAGAAACAATACTTTGGTGTCACGCCAAACGTCTTCAACTATAATCTGCTGTATCGAAATTCTTTTGTTATGGACCGGCAATTTGGAGTCCGCATCAAAGTGATGAAATAGTATGGAAAGTGAGTGAGCATGTTTGTGGTCTCCATGCAAAGTTGACATATTACTTATAAAGAATTCTATCGTACCAAGACAAGAGATACGGCGCTTTGGTGTCACACCAAGCATCCTCAGCTATAATTTACTTTATCAAATTAGGAGATTAACTTGCCATGGAAATAGAAGATTTTTAGGTTTTTTTTGGAATTAAGTGAAGTTGGGTCACATGAGCCAAGAGCATTTAATAATTTTCTAAAATTAAAGACGAGCTATACCTCATATTTAGTGGGAAGCAACTGAGCACTTGAAGAATCTCTGGCACCAAGTTACTAGGGGAAAAAGTAAAATGTTAACTATTTGAAGAAAGTATGATAACCTTGTGGTGCAAAAAAAAAAAAAAAAATTATTTTATTTCCTGGAACAATTTTTGGTTAAAAATGGATTTTTCTATTTTTTTTCCTAGATAAGTTTATGAGCAAAGATGTGTATTTGATAACGATACAAAATTTATGCTCTCAAAATAGAAATTCGTTTGATAAGACTTAAAATTTTTTGGTGATTGGTGAAGGGCGGTTGATGGCATTTGGAAACAGTGAGCAACAAAAAAAACAAATTACTTTTCATTTATGTTCGAAATGAAAAAGTATTTCTAAACTTCTTTTCTTTTTTTTTTTTTTTGAGATTTTTTTATGAATTAAAAATTGATGTTAAAAATAGAAAAATCAAATTGCATTACCAGACATATTTATGTTCCAAATTTGTTCCCAAGAGCAAAAAAAATTAGAAAAATAAATAAACAGAATAATTATTTTTTATGTCCTTAGCAACCTCGCTCCCTTGCTTCAAAGCTTTGGTAAAGTGGGCAGGAGGAAAATAACTAAAGTTTCTGCAATTTTTTATGGGGTGCTCTTTCCAACTTATTTCGTCTACACGTGTCATTAATGTCGATATATTTGGTCCACCTTTTTTACTCTTCTTTTCTTTAAAAAAAAAAAAAAAATTTCTTGTATCATTTGAAATAATTTCTTGTCTTTAATGTTGGATGATCAAAACTTTCATTCAAAACCTACAAACGTTGATGGACAAGACTCATTTTCTCATCAAATCTTTTGAGTTCACACTCTATTGATTTCACAAGTTTAATGGTAAAGCAAAAGCAACTTCAATATAAGCCGCAGTGTTCAGTTTTTAAGTTGCTTTAATTTTCATATGATGATAATGATGATCAGAAGAGGCACCATTACTAATAATGAAGGATTTTATTTACTGCTATAGAAATAAGCATGTTTAGAATCTGACCAAAATATATACAGCTCGGGTGAGGTTGAACCACTCACGAGCTTTACTTAGCAATTTGTTTTTTTATGGTGACTTTAGCAAATCTTTAACTCTTATGCATATATATTGTGCTCTATTTCAATTCTTATGAAAATATATAAATAATTAGATGAAAGCAAAATATTCCATGACCGTACATATATTGATAATGCATGTTTCAACTTATTTGTTTATATGTACGTTGATCTTATTTTGAAATGTCTATGTGAAAGTAAGGCTGGAATTTTTTCAACAAAAGCGAAAGGCTTTCCTACATCTAGGAAAACGAAAAATTAAATTGAAAATTTTATTGTTTAAAATGTTTATACATATATCTAGCGAATAATTTATATATGGATTATTGATTTTGCAAATCCAATTCTTATGCATATACCACATTCTATTTGTAATATATATAATTATGGAATATAATTTTTTTTCATCTAATTATACATAGATATCTCAAAATAAGATGAAAAGATATGCATTATGTAATTGCACATATTTTGATAATAAATGTATATATGGATTGTATTTTCAAATGCCTATATAAAAGAAGGCAGGAGTTTTATTTGATGGTGGCGCTATTTTATAATATGAACATTAGGAAATTACTAACTCATCGACATAAATATTTAATTGTTGAAAACAACTACTTTAAAAGGTTCCTGTGATATAATAGTGCATATTTCATCACTATATAATGTTAGAGAGACATTGAAAAGTGATATAACGAAAGAACCTTTTTATTATAAATAGACGAATCAATAAATAAAAAAAAATCCATCACATTAGACTTGAATTATAGCTCGTCTCATACAAGTAAATGAAAATTACAAATTAGAATACTTTTAATATAAAAAAACAAAAATGGAAGAATCCATCAGACTTGAAGAGAAGTTGCTCAAGCTGGACAGCCTTATGGCCATCAGAGGGACGGTCTCCTCCAAGACAGCCCTCGAGATGATCAAACAAGCAGGAGCTGTCGATGTTCTCGTGGTGGTTGGACTTGCAGACAAAGTAGATTACTGTCTGCATGACCATATCGAACAGCACCAGCATCGACAGCAGCAGCGAGCAGACCAGCCCAACCCCGATCCTGACTCCAATAGGAACCAAGTCCAAGACCACAAGTGATTCAAACAGTGCCTGGACAAGCACGGACCACACCAAGACACCGAGAAAACACCAAACCGACAGGCCCATCTCGCCCTTTATCAGTCCCTTGCTCTTCGCCATTGCCTTCCTTCCATACAGATCCTTGAGAACCGAGATCACCCTAGCCAATTGCCAAATCATGGTGATATAAACAAACCCAATGACGTACAAGATCAAGAGAATAACCACCACGGCAATCCCAAGTGCAGGGCCAACTGAAAATTGTCTCACCATGACGAGCCATACGATCAGAAGCCCCACAGCCACAACGTTGTACGCAAAGAATAGTGCGAAACTCCATAAAAGAGTGACCATGACCCTCTTCCACTCTCTGGGCACGATACTCATGATCTTCTTGAAAGTAATCTGCTTGGCTGCGTAAATGCAGGCCACTTGTAGACAACAGCCACAGTCGAAAGGAGAAAGAAGATGAAGATGAAGATGAAGTAGCCAACCCTGACGAGCCAGAAAGCAACCCACTCCTTCTTGAGCGTGCGGGACAGGTCCCTGTACTCCGGGTCATCCTTCCAGGTGTCGTTTCGGGTGATCTCGTGGTCTAGGATCTTGAGGGAGAGGAGCTGCGAGACCAAGGAGTGGGCGAGGAAGATAACGTAGAAAGGGAGGATGAGAGCGAGCGTGATCTGGGCGAATATCTTCCTCATTTGAGGATGATCTTGGAGGTCTCCTTGTAGATGCCGAGGAACCCTAGGAATTGCAGCTCGTTCTGGTCTCTGTCCATCGTCTCTTTCGCACAGAGGAATCAAGAACTAGCGAAACGACCGAGGTTTAGAGCGACTGGGATATTTCTTGAAGCAGAACTAGCGAAGAGATTCAGAGACTCGGGTACTTATAAAGGGTCTTGAGATGAACAGCCACCGAGTGAATTGATAAATGAAGATAGTGATGCCGTCAAGAAGAAAGCTTTTGGTCCCACTTTCTCCGCTCTCGGCCCGAAGTTTCTCAGGTTTCCTCAATTTGGGTGGCCATGGAATTTAGCCGAGTTGATGCAATTTGGACTCCCCGTCAAAAGTGATGAAATAGCGTGGAAAGTGATGAGTGTGCTCGTGGGACCTGGCCAAGAAATCTCGATGAGAAGCTAAACATATAAATCTATAAAGTACGGGTTTGTAAAAAATTCTATCATGTTGAGACACTAGGCTTTGGTGTCATGCCAAGCGTCCTCAGCTATGATCTGCTTTATCAACATGCTTTGCTCCTCGTTTCTATATGCATGCGGATCCAAACATTCCTTTCTATATAAGTTGCATTTTCCCGATCTATGCTTTAGTGTCCAATATGTTTTGCATTTAAGTACTTGGCAGATGTTCATATAGTTGAGACCTAAATATGAAACTTGAACGGTCAAGAAATTTTTAAGAACTTGGATTGAGCACAATTGCCCATGATGAGCTTAACATGGATGAGAATAGAGACATCATAGTGTGAGGTACAAATACAATAGGTCTATTGAGCTTATGTACATAGTTCATGGCCTAGTAAAGATTGAAGTAACTCATGTTAAGGGCATCATTAAGTATAAATATTAAACTTACAAACTCAAGCATGTTTATGTATTAGGTCTATTGAGCTGAAACATCAAATACCTACTAATCTACTACAGGTAAAAATCACATGTGCCATTTTTATGTGCTCCATATTCTAAGTGAATCATATAAATGCATTTAGAGGAGTGAATTTACTCATAAATACAACAAGATATGCACTACGATACTCGAGCTCATTCGTCGATTACGTTATGTTTGTTTTGAATTTAGATAGGTTTCACTTACAGAGATCATAATACTCAAATGAGCTCACACTAATTACATGGTACTCCTCAAAGCACTTGATCCAAGCTTATTGTTGCAATATTTGATGTCCTTTGATTATTAGGTATATATATGTATTTTTACATATGCGGTCTCCCTATGCCTATGAGCTTAAGTTGTTTGTTGGAATTTCTAACACTCGTAAAAATATTTCGAATTGGAGGTGTTGTATGATGATTCACTTGCCATGGAGTCAAGAGAATTTTAGGTACTTTCAACTTAAGTGAAGTTGGGTCACATGAGCCGAGTTGAGAGCATTTACTAATTTTCTAAAATTAGAGACGAGCTACCTATCATATTTAGTGGGAATCACATGAGCACTTGAAGAATCTTTGGCACCATGTTCCTAGGTAAGATAAAAGGTAAAATACTAACTATTTGAAGAAAATCTAACAATCTTAGTAACCTATCAGGATAATGATACAAACAATCCCTAAATTTTGGCTCAATATGTAATTTGATTAGTAAACTTTTAATTTGTTCAATATTGTATGAAAATATTCAATATAGTTTTCCATTAATTCAAAATCAAGGACCACATTGAACATTTTCGTATAGTTCATGGACTATATTGAAAATTATTGATACCTAAATTTTGGTAATCCGTTTATCATTTATTAATTGTATAGAAAATTAGGGATTAAATTTCAAACCCTGGTAAAAATTCTCATTAAACCATATAGGCATTATGGACATTTGCATTACTAGTATTAAAATTAAAGTTATTAAAAATTTTAATTTTTTTAATAATTATTATTAATATTAAAATGAAAAAAAAAAAAAAAAAGAGGGAAAAGCAAGACCGGGCTGGGGGCGGCCCGGCCTCTTTCTTTTCTTCTACTTTTTCTCTCCCACTTGGGCCTGGCCCAGCCCATTATTTTCTCTCTCTCTCTCTTTTCAGCCCAAGCTGATCTTTCCTTCCTCCTCTCTCTCCTACTCTCACGCACTCCGCAAAAAGGAGAGAGAGGACCAAGGACAGAGGCAGAGTAGACTAGCAGAGCGTCGACCGGCGTCGATCGGAGTTAGTGGTTAGGGCCAGGCCGGCAGCAACAGTTGGCAAGGCAGGAGGCGTGCACGCCAGAGCTTGAAAGCGAGAGAGGAGCAACGTTCATTCGAGGAGAGAGAGAGAACCGCCGACAAGATTCAAGGTCCAGAGAGAGAGAGTGAGCAAAGATCCGAGAGAAAGGTTGAGAGAATGATTGAGAGTGAGAGAATTCGAGATTTGAGAGATGGTAGAAAGCAAGAGAGAAGCTCGGCCGTGCTCGAGACCCTACTTCCCGACGCCCGTTCTTCCGGTAACTCCTTTTGAGCCGAGGATCCTGTCTCGACGACACAAGGCAGTCGGCCGTGGCTCGATCCGTCCCGGGCCCATCTCTTTTCTGCCGTTGCCGGGCTGGGTAGGGCCCCATCACCCGACCGCATAGTCGCGCTCCACATCACTCCATTTTCAGGCCACCGGACTGGGGCTCGTGGTTCTACGGTTTGATCGAGTTGTGACCACGGTGGTGCTGCGTCTTGTTGCCTTCGGACCATGCTTGGTTGTCTATTTCTATCTAGGCCGCCTTTTGATGTCCCGATCGAGTTATGTTCGATGAAATGTCTTTGTGATCCCCGTGACAATTATATCCTTCTTGCTGAAACCATAGATCCCTTTGTTAACATTTTGTTGGTTTTTATAGGTCATTGTCATGATTCCTCGCTTCTGTTCTTCGTTACGGTTACTTTCGTGGGCGTGGTGCGTTTTGCATTCATCGTTCCGATGATGGACGGTAGCCAACCGTGACTTTTGTAGTGGGCGAGAATGGACGGTGGACAAATGAGAAGCGTTCAGTTCTGCATCTCCAGTGAGAACGATGGAGGTTTAGTTTTAATCTTGCCAGGTTTTGTTTAGGATGAGTGAATACGTTGATCTGCTGGGCTCTGCACATGACGTAAGTGCAGATGGTCATGAGAAGTGAGGAGGGGTGCAGGGAGCAGCAAGGAAGATGACCCATGTTTAGTGTAGAGGAGGGACGAACAAGAAGAAGGAAAGAAATAAAAAAATGGAAAATTGTTGTAAAATATTGCGTTGCAAACATATAATAGAGAGAATAGAGAGATTGAGCAAAAAAAATCAGACACCAGAGATGGTAGAGAAAGTAAGAGGAGAAAGTATTATTTATAGTATCTCACTATTGTGTTTCTGTTGTGATTGTTGTTCTCTATTGTGATTCTTGTACATCAAAACTAAATTCCTATTTATATGAGAACAAGAATGTACTTATCATTAATATCAATGTATTGAATGATACATGTATTTGATAAGGGAGATGAACGTTTATTATATAAGGAGATGTACTTATAATGGAGGTGAGGACACCTGGAGTGCCATAACTTGGCACGCCGGGACACTTAAGTGCCATAACTTTAAAATGGTACACTTAAGTGCCATCATCGGAGTAAAATGGAACATTTAAGTGCCACTCTGGCGAAAATCCAGCCAAATGGCTGATGTAGCAATTTTCCGGCGAGTTTAGTCCAAAATGGCGTCGTTTTGCACGCTGACGTAGCGGAGAAAACGCAAAAACGATGCCGTTTCGTGTCTACGTGTAAATAATAATATAAAAATTAATTAAATTATAAAGTATTCAAAAAAAATTTTAAAAAAAAAGAAAAATTAAAAAAATTAAAAAATTAAGAAAAATTTAAAAGTTTTAAAATATTAAGAAAATTAAAAAAAAAAAAAAAAAGAAGGGGGGGGGAGGTCGGCGGCGGGCCGAGGGTCGAGCCTCGCCGCCGCCGCCTCCCGCCGTCGCCGTCCGGAAGGGCGGCGACCCCAGCCGACCCTCCCCCTCCGTCGCCGGCCCTTCCGGCGACGGCGGAGGCGGCGGCGGCGAGGGCTCAGCCCTCGGCCGCCCATTCGACCTCCCTTTTTTTTATATTTTATTTTTAAATTTTAAATTTTTAAATTTTCTTATTTTTTTTTTTTAAATTTTCTTATTTTTTAAATTTTTTTTTAAATTTTTTAAAATTAAAATTTTTAAAATTTTCTTTTTTGTTTAAATTTTTAAATTTTTTTAAATTAAATTTTTTTAAATTTTCTTTTTTTAAATTTTTTTAATTTTTATGCTGATTTGGAGCTTCGGCGAGCCATGTAGGCAAAAAATAATAATAAAATATTGCCACGTAGGATTTCCGGCAAGGGTCGCCGGAGGTGGCACTTAAGTGTCCCACTCGAAAAAAAAGTGGCACTTAAGTGTACCGTTTTGAAGTTATGGCACTTAAGTGTCCCGGCGTGCCAAGTTATGACACTTGTGCTGGATTTCTGCCACTTATAATGTATGATACAAATGTACCATAATAAGTACATTATATAAAATGAATATAATGAATATTCATTTATGTATTTTATTCATTCATGTATTTCATAACACTCCCCCTTGAATATTCATTGTATTCATTATGAATGTGCATCAAATGATACTGCCTTATTAAAAACCTTAAGCCGAAAAAACCCAGTGGGACAATCCGGACAAAAGGGAAAAAGAGTGCAGAGCACAAATGTTATGATCTCTCCCTTTTATGGATGCATGAATTACCTCGTTAAAAACTTTAAGCCGGAAAAATCCTATGGGAAAAACCGGACAAAAAGAAAAAAAAAGTGCAATGCATATATAGCCACCTTTGCTTGGGCTAATCAATCTTGCATCTTGTGAACTCGCCGCATATCAATGCTGCAATGCATAATTCATAATATCTCTCCCTCAATTGAGCCATGTAGCCACTTTGCTAGGGCTAATCAATCTTGCATTTGTGAACTCGCCGCATACCAATGTTATATACTAATTTCTCAAAAGTTGATGTTGGCAATGATTTGGTAAAAAGATCTACAAGATTATTTATGGATCGAGTCTGTTTAACATCAATTTGTCGACTTTCTTGGAGTTCATGAGTATAGAAAAATTTCGCCGAAATATGCTTGGTCCTATCATATTTGATATATCCTCCCTTGACTTGTGCAACACAAGCAGCATTATCTTCATAAATTATAGTGGGAGAATTTGTAATCGATACTAAGCAACAAGAATTATGATATGTGTTATAACGGATCTTAACCAAACACACTCTCTTCCAGCTTCATATAAAGCAATAATCTCGAGTGGTTAGAAGATGTAGCTACTAGCAATTGTTTCGTAGAATGCCAAGAAATAGCGGTGCCATTATAACAAAATAAATACCCAGTTTGAGAGCGAGCCTTATGTGGATCAGATATATATTTAGCATCAACATATCCAACTAAACCAGAGTTAGTAGAATCCTTGAAATAATATAATCCAAAATCTATGATTCCTTGGAAATAACGGAAAATATGTTTAACTCCATTCCAATGTCTCCGAGTTGGCTTTTAACTAAAACGTGCCAATAAATTTACCGCAAAAGCAATATACGGTCTCGTACATTGTGCTAAGTACATCAAAGCCCCAATTGCATTGAGATATGATACTTCGGGACCAAGTATCTCTTCATTTGATTCTCTAGGACGAATGGGTCCTTTTAGGAATCTAAAGACCTTACAACCATAGGGGTGCTCAATGGGTGCGCTTTGTCCATGTTGAAACGTTTAAGCAATCTTTCAACGTATCGATTGATGGACGATTATTCCATTTGCTTTATGCTCAAGCTCTAGATCAAGACAAAGTTTGATTTTACCTAAATCTTTAACTTCAAACTCTATTTTCAAATACTCAACAGTTTTAGCTAACTCTTCTAGTTCCAATTAAATTTATATCGTCGACATAAACAACTACAATGGCAAATTCGGTTTCTGATTTCTTAATTAACATGCATGGGCAGATAGGATCATTCTTGTACTTTTCCTTAATTAGGTACTCACTTAGGCGTTGATACCACATGCGACCGAATTGCTTTAACCCATATAAGGATTTTTGCAATTTTATTGATAATAAATTGCGGGGAGTGCATGCTTCAGGCATTTTGAATCCCTCGGGAATTTTCATATAAATATTAAAGTCTAATGAGCCATATAAATATGCCGTCACAACGTCCATAAGATGCATTTCCAATCTTTCAAAGATTGCTAAGCTAATGAAAAAACGAAATGTAATCATATCCATCACATGTGAATATGTCTCATTATAATCAATCACAGGTCTCTGGGAGAATCCATGGGCAACGAGTTGGGCTTTATACCTGACAACCTCGTTTTTCTAATTTCGTTTTCGGATAAATACCCATTTATATCAAACAGGCTTTACATTATCGGGGAGACGAGTTATAGGTCCAAAACCTCTCGTTTAGTTAGGGAAGCTAATTCATCTTTAATTATTTCCTCCCACTTAGGCCAATTTTGCCTTTGTGACATTCAATAATGAATTGTGGCTCACAATCATCATTTATACTTTTAGGAGCAAGCGAGAATGTAAAAGCATCATCAATGATGATTTCATTTCGGTCTCAAATTTCATTACAATATGTATTAGAATTCTCGGTATTCCCAAGGCTAGTGTTCCTTTCATGGGTTTATTTCCTAAAATATAAGAAAATACAAGTTTAAAATAAATAGACTATGCATTTGTACCCTAAAAATACGCATACTTAGGGTTCCATAAACAATTTTATACATTTATAAAACTCGAACATATAAAATAATTATGCCGCAATATAGAGAACATTCATATGAACCAAATGTCAAAGACCACGCTCCAATCGGAGCTCCACACACCTACACGCACCGCCCGAGTGTGCGACGCATGAGGTGCACGGGCCGGTGAGCCAAACGGCTCTGGGCGGTCCGACCAATCCAACCGGTGGATCGGTCCGACCGGTTTGATCGGTCAACGGTCGGGTCAAGTCCGAGTCACGGGTCAATCAAGTCGAGTCGTGAGTGAGGTCGCCAATTGGCCAACTATCACCAATGATGACGTCATTCAGCAGTTACTAACCATTGGATGACGTCATCCGTGACATCAGCATGCGTCAGTTCGCTGACACGCGAGTGACGCTCACTATCCTTCGGCGGCACTTGATCCATTGTCGAACTCGTCTCGAGAAGTACTTTTACCCTGTATATTTGAAAATTGATTTTGGTCGAAAAAATATTGCGAAAAATGGCTAAAACCGTACAGGTGTACGCGACCTCGAACCCGTTCTTCGCTTTGATCCGTTTTCAACAATTCAGATAGCAATTCCGAGCAATAAACATTCAAACAGTGCAGATTTCATACTCTTGATTTTAATATCAAATGGTAAATGAGAAAATTCGATGAAAAATAAGACAGAAAACACGACCGGGCTCTGATACTAATGTTGGAATTCAAGTCGGCGGAAGACGACTTACCTATTTCCGATGTGCAGTCAACACTTTACCTCGGAGTGATCATTGAATTGCGGATGAATCACAAACAATATTACATTACATTGGTCTAAATGTAATCTCAAGGAAAACATCTGATTTCCACAGCGTAAATGCCAATTGTTCTTGTAAAGAAAAAATGGAATGCATTCTTTTTCTTTTGATGGAAAGGGGACAAGAGAAAGAAAATTTTCTTTGTGAGCGTACGTTCTGCCAACCATCCCAACGGTTGTCTTTGGGAGTCTTTTATACGACTCCCTCACACCCTTTCAAAGGTGTCTTTTCATTGTAGCATATCAAGACGAAACAATACGTTTCAATCGCACCCCATCATGGACGTATTAATAAAATACTACACTCCAAGACGGCCCTCGAGGTGATCAAACAAGTAGGAGCTGTTGATGTTCTCGTGGTGGTAGGAAGTAGATTGCTGTCTGCACGACCAAATCGAACAGCACACAGCAACAGCAAGCAGATCAGCCCAACCCCAATCTTGACTCTAATTGGAAGCCCAACAAGGGATTCAAAGAGTGCTTGAACCAGCACGGACCACAACAAGACACCAAGAAAACACCAAACCGATAGGCCCATCTTGCCGTTAACCAGTCTCTTGCTCTTCGCCATCGCCTTCCTTCCATACGCATATTCCAGAACCGAGATCACACTCGGCAATTGCCAAAATACGGTGATATAAGCAATCCCAATAACGTACAAGATCAAGAGAATGACCGCCACGGCAATCCCAAGTGCAGGGCCATCCGAAAATTGCCTCACCACGACGAGCCACACGATCAGAAGCCCTACAGCCACAACGTTATACACAAAGAAGAGTGCGAAGCTCCAGAAGGAAGTGACCATGAGCCTCTTCCACGCTCTGGGCACGACGCTCATGATCTTCTTGAAAGTAATCTGCTTGGCCGCATAAACGCAGGCCACTGTGTAGACAACAGCTGTGGTCAAAAGCAGAGAGAAGATGAAGACGATGATGAAGTAGCCGAGCCTGAAGAGCCAGAAAGCGACCCACTCCTTCTCAAGCATGCAGGACAGGTTCCTGGACTTCGGCTCGTCCTCCCAGGTGTCTTTCAGGGTGATCTCGTGGTCGACCATCTGTAGGAGAGGAGCTGCGACACCAAAGAGTGGGCGAGGAATATGATGCAGAGAGGGAGGATGAGCGCGAGCGTGATCTGCGCGAAGATCTTCCTCCATTTGAGGATGGTCTTGTAGGTCTCTCTGTAGACGCCGAGGAAACCAAGGAATTGCAGCTCGTTCTGGTCTCTGTCCATCGTTTCTTTCGCACAGAAATACCAAGAACGAGTGAAACGATCGATGTGTAGAGAGAAATGTTTCTTGAAGCAGGACAAGCGAAGAGATTTAGAGACTCTGATACTTATGAAGGGTCTTGAGAAGAACAAACCACAGAGTGAATTGATAAAATGAAGATAGGGATGTCGTCGAGAGTGGGCGAAGGAGGAGGGAAGACTTTGGAATTTGAACGAGTCGAACTTTTTTCTTCAGAAGAGAAGAAAGCTTTTGGTCCCACTTTATCTGCTCTCGGCCCGAAGTTTCTCAGGTTTCCTGATCTAGCGACATCATAACACGAAACGCGTGGATGTAGCCGTGCAATTCAACCGAGTCGATGCAATTTAGACTCCCCGTCAAAGTTACGAAATAGCGTGGAAAAGTGAGTGTGCTTGTGGGACTTGGCCTAGAAATCTCCATGAGAAGCTAAACAAATAAACCTTTAAAGTATGGGTTTGTAAAGAATCCTATCGTGTCCAGACACAGGGCTCCGGTGTCGTGTCGAGTGTCCTCGGCTATGATCCACTTTATCGATATGCTTTGCTCTTTGTCACTGTATGCCGATCCCAACTTTTCTTTTTATGTAAGTTGCATTTTCCCAATCTGCATTTTAGCGTTCGTTGTATCTTGTACTTAAATAGTCGGCAGGTGTCCATAGTTGAGACCTAAATGTGAGACTTGAACAGTGCAAATTTTTTTTTAGAACTTGGATTGAGCACAATTGCCCGTGATGAGTTTAACATGGATGAGAATATAGACATCTTGGTGCAAGGTACAAATATATGATAGGTCTATTGACCTTATGTGTATAGTTCATGACAGTAAAGATTGAGGTGAATCATGATAAGGGCATCATTAAGTATAAATACAAAACTTATAAACTCAAGCATGTTGATGTATTTGATCTATTGCGCTCACACTATTAATTCCTGGGAATCTCCTAAAAGTAAAACCAACATGTGCCATTTTTATTTATACCATATTCTAAGAATCATATACATGCATTCAAAAGAGTGAATTTACTCATAAAAACAATTGGATATACACTACAATACTCGGGCTCATTCATAGAGTACATTATGTTTGTAGTGAATTTAGATAGGTTTCACTTATAGAGAGCATAATATTCAAAAAAGCTCATGATAATTATATGGTACTTCTCAGATTGCTTTATCCATGCTTGTTGTCGCAATACCGACATCCTTTGATGATTCCGTTTATATGCTCTTCATATACATGAGGTCTCCATCCGCCTATGAGTTCAAGTTATTTTGTTGGATTTTCTAATGCTCATAAAGATATCTCAAATTGGAGATGATGTACGATGATTCACTTGCCATGGAATGAGGAGATTTTTAGGTACTTTTGACTTAAGTGAAGTTAAGTCACATGAGCTGAGAGAATTTAATGATTTTTCTAATATTAGAGACGAGTTATCTATCATGTTCAGTGGGAATCAACTAAGCACTTGAAGAATCTCTGGCACCATGTTACGAGGGGAAAGAAAAAGGTAAAATACTAACTATTTGAAGAAATTCTAACAATCTTGGTAACCTTGCTCCCTTCAGGTTTTTATACGGTGCTCTTTCTAACTTATTTGTCATGTGTGTCATTAATTTTGAGTATATTTGGTCCACTTTTTTTCTTGTTTTTACTTGTATCATTTGATTTTTTTTTTTTTTTTTTTGTCTTTAATGTTTTAGACGATCAAAACTTTCATTCAATACGTACAAATGTTGACGGGTAAGACTCATTTAGATTTTCTCATCAATTTTTTGAGTTTGTCGATTTCAAAAGTTTAAAGGTAAAGCAAAAGCAACTTCACTATAAGCCGCAATGTACAGTTTTCTTAAGTTGCTTTAATATCCATATGATGATAATGATAATCAGAAGAGGCACCATTACTAATTAGGAAGGATTTTGCTTACCGCTGATAGAAATAAGCATAGCTAGAATCTGACCAAAATATATATGGCTAGCATGAGGTTGAGCCACACACGAGCTTTACTTAGTGATTTTTTATTTATGGCGACTTTAGCAAATTTTTAGTCCTTATGCGTGTATTGTTTAGTTTGTTCAATTTCAACTCATATGAAAATCTATAAATAATTAGATGAAAGCAAAATATTCCGGGATTGTACATATCTTGATAATGAACGTTTCAAATTAGCTGTTTATATAAACGTAGCTCTTATTTTGAAAAATCTATATGAAAGGCTGAATTTTTCAGGAAAAAAAAAAAAAAAAAAAAAACGTGGCTTTCCTACATCTAAGTTAAAGGAAAACGAAAAGCAAAAGAGAAATTTTAATTTTAAAATGTTATGTTACATATATTTACTGAATAATTTATATGGATTATTGTGCATAATCTAGGGGAACTCTATCCGCATATCCAATTCTTATTCATGTACTACATTTTATTTTAAATATATATAATCATGAAATAACTTTTTTGATCTTATTATATAGAGATATCACGATATCTATGTATAATTAGATGAAAAAAGTTACATTCCGTAATTGCACATATTTTGATAATAAATGTGCATCTGGATTGTATTTTTGAAATGCCTATATGAAAGGAAGGCTAAAAGTTACATTCCGTAATTGCACATATTTTGATAATAAATGTGCATCTGGATTGTATTTTGAAATGCCTATATGAAAGGAAGGCTAAAAGTTACATTCCGTAATTGCATATATTTTGATAATAAATGTGCATCTGGATTGTATTTTGAAATGCCTATATGAAAGGAAGGCTAAAAGTTATATTATATGATTGTGTGTACTTTATAGCATGAATATTAGCAAATTACTAAAAGATAACGTGTTATCAGAGATTTTTAACTCTAGAAAATAATTATTTTGAAAAGTCTCAATGACATGTAGTTATATAATGTTAGAGGATCATTGAAAAGTTATATAGCAAAAGAACTTTTCTATAATAAACAGACGAGACAATGAAAAAAGCTTCCATCACATCGGACTTGAATTATAGCTCGTCTTTTGCAGGTAAATGAAAATTACAAATCAGAAAACATTTAGTATTAAAAAACTGAAAGAACCCATCAGACTTGAAGCTGCTCAAGCTGGACAGCCTTTTGGCCATTAGAGGGCAGCCTCCAAGACAGCCATCGAGGTGATCAGACAAGCAGGAGCTGTCGATGTTCTCGCCGTGGTAGGACTTGCAAACGAAGTAGATCACTGTCTGCACGGCCATATCGAAGAGTACCAGCATCGACAGTAACATCAAGCAGATCAGCCCAATCCCAATCTTGACTCCAATAGGAACCAAGTCGAGGAACACAAGGGATTCAAACAGTGCCTGAACCAGCACGGAGCACACCAAGACACCAAGAAAACACCAAACGGATAGACCCATCTTGCCCTTTATCAGTCTCTTGCTCTTCACCATCGCCTTCCTTCCATACGCATCTTCAAGAACCGAGATCACACTCGCCATTTGCCAAATCATGGCGATATAAACAAACAACGACGGACAAGATCAAGAGAATGACGGCCACGGGAATCCCAAGTGCAGGGCCAACTACAAATTGCCTCACCATGACGAGCCATACGATCAAAAGCCCTACAGCCAAATCATTATACCCAAAGAAGAAGGCGAAGCACCAGAAAAAAGTGACCATGAGCCTCTTCCACACTCTGGGCACGACACTTATGATCTTCTTGAAAGTAATCTGCTTGGAGGCGTAAACGCAAGCCACTGTGTAGACGACAGCCGCGGTCGAAAGCAGAGAGAAGATGAAAACTAAGACAAAGTAGCCAAGCCTGACGAACCAGAAGGCGACCCACTCCTTCTCGAGCATTGGGGACAGGTCCCTGTAATTTGTGTCGCCCTCCCCGATGTCGTTTTGGGTGATCTTGTGGTCGAGGATGTTGAAGGAGAGGAGCTGCGAGACCAAGGAGTGGGCGAGGAAAATGATACAGAGAGGGAGGATGAGCGTGAGCGTGATCTGGGCAAAGATCTTTCTCCATTTGACGATGATCTCAGAGGTCTCTCTGTAGACGCCGAGGAACCCAAGGAATTGCAGCTCGTTCTGGTCTCTGTCCATCGTCTCTTTCGCACAGAGAAATCAAGAACGAGTGAAATGATCGATGCGTCGAGAGACTGAGATATTTCGTGAAGCAGACTCAGAGACTCGGATTCTTATAAAAGGGTTTTGAGAAGAACGACCACAGAGTGAATTGATAAATGAAGATGGGAAATGATTAAGTGACGGTCACCACCGTGGTAATAACATATTGTTTTGGATTACAAAAAAATAAATAACAAATAACTAGAAAAGCAAATGATTAAATGACAATCTTTAATCCACTATAATAATAACAATCGACATATTATTCTCACAGATACTCAAAGACTGTTACGCTAGCTAGCAGGACCCAATCAATAATGGCAAAAGAAATCACATGGAGAAGTACAAATCTAAAGAGAAAGTTCAACTCATTCAAATTTCAAAGTCTTCCCTCTTTCTGTCCCCAGTCTTCACGATGTTACTATCTTTATTGAGTCTTGCTAGTATAATAGTCTTTGGGGCATGGTATCAATTACATTATGTGCCACAAATTATTATGAGGTATTTTTAAAAAGTGAATCTTATAATAATTTTTTTAATTATTTTTTTTGTGTCCCAAACAGATTGTTATTATGACAGTGGATTAAAGACTGTCATTTAATCATTTTGATTCACTTTCATTGATATCGGCTCGAAGCTTTCGAGGTTTCTTAACTTTGCATGATTGATTTTAGCGTGAAACATGTGGATAGGTTTTGGCCTTTCCCTCTTGGCCATGGAATTCAGCCGAGTCGATGCTATTTGGTCTCCGTGTCAAAGGGTTGCCGTAACGTGGAAAGTGGGCACAGTTGTTGACCTTGCTAACAAGTATCCTTGACAAATTAACGTATATAGCGGGAGCAAGTATGGCTTCAAGTAGAATAAAAAATCGGTCCGGTTTTAAGTTTCAATGCACCCCAGTCCAATTTATGGTTCCATTTTTTTTTTAGAGATCACCGGTTCCAGTTCAATTCTGAAATTGAAAATCGGGAGCTGAACCGAAGGAATCGAGAATTAAAGTAGTAATATATTATTGAAACATGGCACACTGCTTTATATTCTAAAGGCATTAAAAATATAAATAAATAAATAACTGGATGTGATGCGATGATCACAAATAGCCAATGACTCATCGACATAAGTTTCGTCAAGTAATGCCTTGGAACTACACTAAAGAAATGCCCGAGGATAATTATCAAAAAAGTTATAAACTTATTATAATTGTGTCAATTTAGTTTTAATTTTTTTTTTTTTTGTCGATTCAATCATAAACCTTTTGTATTTGTGCTCCTAAGGGGTGAAGAGTAAGCCTCCTTAATTGAACTAGAACGGAGTGCACGTACACAATCGAACAGACAAATAAGAAATGCAACCTCCACCGTTTAATGAGACTTATCATTGGGTAACAGAGACAACGAAGATTAGAGTTGAGCAAGCAAATGCAAGGTTTCACACAGGTGGCCTATTTTAAAATATTACCTGAGAAGACATTAAAACGACTTGAAGAAACTTATTTGGGGAAAGACCCTCCGGCGACTTCCCATTCACAAGCAGCGGCTAATCCCTTCATTGTCCCCATGGAATTCCTTTCCAAGTCTTAAATAATTGACATAGTTGTATTTCAGCTTTTGGAGTGAACTGGTTTCACATGATGTTCTGTTTCAGCATCATTGCTGTATATGTTGACACCGAAAAAGCATATCGTGCTAACATCAGTGTCTTATTCTAATTCACAGTTATATTTCATGATTGCGCATAATTTATAACATCAACATTAGCAAATTACTAAAACATAACTTGTTAGCATAGATATTTAACTGTATGAACAATTACTTTAAAACGTCCCTATGATATGATTGTGCATATTTCATCAATATATAATGTTAGAGGAGCAATGAAAAAGTTAGGCAACACAAGACCCTTTATATGATAAATGAATGACATTAGAGGATCAATAAAATAAAAATTTCGTCACTAAAGAATCACAGCTCGTGTCTTACAGATAAATGAAAATTACAATTCAGAAAACATTTTTGTATTAAAAAATAAATATAAGAACTCATTAGACATGAAATTGCTCAACCTGGGCAGCCTTTTGGCCTTCAGAGGGACAGTCTCCACGACGGACCTCCAGATGATCAGACAAGCAGGAGCTGTCGATGTTCTCATGGTGGTAGGACTTGCAGACGAAGTAGATCACTGTTTGCACGACCAAATCGAACAGCACCAGCATCGACAGCAACATCATGCAGATCAGCCCAACCCCAATCTTGACTCCAATAGGAACCACGTCCAAGACCACAAGGGATCCAAACAGTGCCTGAACCAGCACGGAGCACACGAAGACACCAAACTCGTAGGCCCATCTTGCCGTTTGTCAGTCCCTTTCTCTTCGCCATCGCCTTCCTTCCATATGCATCTTCAAGAACCGAGATCACACTCGCCAGTTTGGCAAATCATGGTGATATAAACAAACCCCAACAACGTACAAGATCAAGAGAATGACCGCCAGGGCAATCCCAAGTGCAGGGCCAACTGAAAATTGCCTCATGACGATGAACCCCTGCGATCAGAAGCCCTATGACCATGACAATGAACACAACGAAGAGTGCGAAGCTCCAGAGGAAAGGGACCATGAGCCTCTTCCACTGGGCACGACACTCATCATCTTGGTGATATAATCTGCTTGGTGGCGTAGATGCAAGCCACCGTGTAGACAGCTGAAGTCGAAAGCAGAGAGAAGATGAAGACGGAGATGAAAGAGCCTAGCTCGATGAGCCAGAAATTCTTGAGCATGCGGCACAGGTCCTGTACCTCAGGCTGTGCTTCCTGGCGTTGTCCCAGTCGATCTCGTACTTGACGAACTTGAAGTAGAGGAGCTGTGAAACCTTGGAGAGTGCGAGGAAGACGATGCACAGACGGAAGATGAGCGTGAGCGTGATCTGAGCGAAGATCTTCCTCCCTTTGAGGATGTAGACGCCGAGGAACCCAAGGAACTGCAGCTCGTGCTGGTCTCTGTCCATCGTTCCTTTCGCACAGAGAAATCAAGAACAAGCGAAACGATCGATGGGTAGAGGGAGACTGCGATATTTCTTGAAGCAGAACAAGCGAAGAGATTTAGAGACTCTGATACTTATAAAGGGTCATGAGAAGAACGACCACAGAGTGAATTGGTAAATGAAGATAGGGATGTTGTTGAGAGTGGGGGAAGGAAGAGGGAAGACTTTGAAATTTGAATGAGTCAAAGCTTGTTATTCAGATTCCTATTTCTTCATGCCTTTTCATCGCCTGTACTGTAATTAAATTTGCTTATAGAAGATAAGAAAGCTTTTGGTCCCACTTTTCTCTGCTCTCTGCCTGAAGTTTCTTACGTTTCCTGTTCTAGTGACATTGCAGCACGAAACACGTGGATTGAGCCACCGGAATTCAGCTGAGTCCATGTGATTTGGAGTCCGTAACGAAGTGATAATAGTGTTGGAAGTGAGTGAGCGGGCTCATGAGTCTCCATGAGAAGCTAACATATATACCTATAATGAATTATATCGTGCCGAGACGCGAGACACAGCATTTTGGTGTCACATCGAGCACTATCAGCTATAATCTATTTTATCAACATGCTTTTGTTACGAGCCGACGATTTGGAGTCCCAGTCGAAGTGATCAAATGATGTAGAAAGTGAGTGAGCATACTCATGGGCCTCCATGAGAAGCTGACATATATACCTATAAAAAAATTTATTGTGGTAAGACACGGCGCGGTGTCACGCCAAGTATCCTCAGCTATAATCTAGTTTATTGACATGCTTTTATCATGGGCTGGCAGTTCCTTGACTGCTGAATAGCCCATGCGTGCCTAGTGAGCAAACAAACACCACGCTTCCCTTCTATAATTGTTTCAAAGAACAATATGGAAAATAGCCTACATCAATTAGATCGTACCATACTCTAGTCTATTGGGTGAGACGGTAGATCACTTGAGACTCAACAACTGGTTTCGGCCTGTCATGTGATGTTAATGATGATCAAAAGAGGCACCATTACTAATAATGAAGGATTTTATTTACTGCTGATAGAAATAAGCATGGTTAGAATTTGACCAAAATATATACAGCTCAAGTGAGGTTGAACCACGCAAGAGCTTTAATAGCAATTTATTTTTTTATGGCAACTTTAGCAAATCTTCAATTCTTATGCATATATTGTTTATTGTGTTCTATTTCAATTATTATGAAAATCTATAAATAATTAGATGAAAGCACAATATTCAGTGATCGTACATATCTTGATAATGCATGTTTCAACTTAGTCGTTTGATATGTACGTAAATCTTATTTTGAAATGTCTATGTAAAAGTAAGCCTGAATCTTTTCAAAAAAAAAGCTTTCCTACATCTAGGAAAACGAAAATAAAAAGAAAACTTTACTGTTTAAAATGTTATGTTACATATATTTAGCGAATAATTTATATGTGGATTATTGTGCATAATAGTCTAGGGAAGCTGTAATTTTGCAAATCCAGTTCTTATGCATATACGACATTTTATTTATACATATATATATATATATATAATTATGGAATATAACTTTTTTCATCTAATTATACATAGATATCTCAAAATAAGATGAAAAATTATGCATTTAGTAATTGCACATATTTTGATAATAAATGTACATATGGATTATATATTCAAATGCCTATATAAAAGAAGACTAAAAGTTGCATTTCACGGTTGCACGTACTTTATAACATGAACATTAGCAAATTACTTATTTATTAACATAAATATTTAACTGTAGAAAAAAATTACTTTAGAAGGTCTCTATGAGATAATTATGCATATTTCATCAATATATGATGTTATAGGATCATCAAAAGTTATGTAAGGCAAGGCCCTTTATGCAATAAATAGGCGACATTAGAGGATCAATAAAAAAAATGTTTCGTCACTAAAATTATATCTCGTCCCTTACAGGCAAATGAAAATTACAATTCAAAAAAAAAAAAAAACAATTGGTATTTATTAAAAAAAAAGAAAAAAATAAATGGAAAAAACCATCAGACATGAAGTTGCTCAAGCTGGACAGCCTTTTGGCTTTCAGAGGAACGGCCTCCGGCCCTCGAGGTGATCAGAGGCAGGAGCTGTCCACGTTCTCATGGTGGTGGGACCTGCAGACGAAGTAGATCACTGTCTGCACGACCAAATCGAAGAGCACCAGCATCGACAGCAACAGCAAGCAGATCAGCCCAACCCCCGATCTTGACTCAATAGGAACCAAGCCCAAGACAACAAGGGATCTAAAGAGTGCCCAAACAAGCATGGACCGCACTAGGACACCAAGAAAACACCAAACCCATAGGCCCATCTTGCCCTTTATCAGTCCCCTGCTCTTCCCCATCGCCTTCCTTCCATACGCATCTTCAAGAACCGAGATCACACTCGCCAATTGCCAGATCATGGTGATATAAACAAACTCAATCACGTACAAGATCAAGAGAATGACCGCCACAGCAATCCCAAGTGCAGGGACAACTGAAAATCTATGAAACACCGACACTCGTTTTATGTCGTATAGCCACTCCAACACGTATCCGATACTTTTCGAAACCCTCACGGTCAATAGCATGTCGAATTTTAACACTCTATCAACTTTTCCGATACTATCCGAAATTCCATCACACGATTTCGACACACGATTCCAACAAACGATATCAATTTTAAAAATTTTCAATAAATAATGGATCAAAATATTTATATATGAAAAATAATAAATATGCAAAGAAGAAAAACTTAGTTTTCTCTTCTCTTACTCTCACTTCCCATGATAACAATTCACCTCCCAAGTTTTTTTTTTTTTTTTTTTTTGCTTTTTCTTTCGACACATTTGACACACGAGTCTAGAATGTGAATTGTTTGTTTTTTTCTCCAAGTTTTGTGGATTATGGGAATGGAGATGAATTTATGAAATTGAAACAATAAATAGTGGATTAATATTTTAGTGTAAATTCATTCTAGGCTTTTTTTTATTATTTATTTATTTGTGAATTTGAATAAAAAATGATAATTTATTATGTATATATAAAAATATATATTTAATACATAATGTATCCCAACTGTTGGAGAAAACTTCCTTATTTGTTTTGTGTTGACAAAACGTTTCCCGGCGATTTAGTCTCGAAGACTTGTAGACTCTTTGGCCAAAAGTTCAAGACATGCCAACTTAAGATTTAAAGTCTCATCATCGACAGTTTCTAGACCGTCAAGAAGACTTTATCCAAAATCGAGTATCTCTTTAAGGATTTGATTCGGCGGCTGAAGAAGATCTCACAAACTGGAAATAGCATCTCAAGATTTATTATTCGTTTTGAATTTAATTCGGGTAATTTGGATCCGTTAAATGGCGAAGCATACTTGAAAGGTTCTACTTATGGAAACCTAGATCCTAATTGTATGGGCGGCAAAAAGATTGGTGGGCTATCGTCACATTCCTTAAGTAACTCAAGATCTTCCCGATTATGTCCAACGGTAGATTTGAAAACTCCTTTGGAAGGTGCCAACGGTTATGAAGGCATGGAGGAGTATATAGGAAGATGCTCTAGTTATTCAAGTGTGTGCGCAATAGAGAAATTCCAAAGTCCGAAGCTCCTTATTCTTTTTTGCCGATTCAATTGTTGAGCGTAAACTTGTACTCAAAGAGAGTTTATACATTTGTGAGACCTTGAGGAAGTGTGAGATTCTCTACACTGTGAAATCAATGACGTGAATACCGTAACGACTCTTTTGATTCATAGTAAAATCCAGCCGATGGGCTGCTAGTGCGGGAGAGTGGATGTAGGTTTGGATTAAGCCGAACCACTATAAACCTTGTCTTTTATTCTCTCCTTGAACTCATTTACTTTTCTCGTAACTCTATTTGATTGTTAGAGTCTAATTTCTCTTCAAAGTCTACCGTTAATCGGACTCGGGTTAAAAGTAAATTTCTACACTATATTTTGCAAAACTGTTTTTGCACCTATTCACCCCCATAGGTGCTCAACTAGCATTTACACAAACTAGTTAGAATTCTCTTTTCTGAGAAATGATGTGTCAAACGTGTTGTGTCGTGTGTCGTCTATCGATGTTTACTTAGTTGAAATTCCCACAACATGACAACCATACGATCAAAAGCCTTACAGCCACAACATTATCCTCAAAGAAGAGTGCAAAGCACCACAAAAAAGTTACCATGAGCCTATTCCACACTCTAGGCACAACGTTCATGATCTTCTTGAAAGTAATCTCGCTTGGCCGCGCAATTCACTGTGCCATTGTGTAGACATTAGCCGTGGTTAAAAGCAAAGAGAAGATGAATACCTTGATGAAGCAGCCGAGCCCGATGAGCCGTAAAAGCGAGCCCTCCTTGAGCATGCAAGATAAGTTCCTGGACTTGAAGTCGCCTTCCCAATTGTCATTCAAAGTGACCTCGTGGTCAAGGATCTTGTAGGACAGAGCCGCGAGACCAATGAGTGAGCAAGGAAGACGATGCAAAGAGGGAGGATGAGCGCAAGGCAGTCCGGGCCAAGATCTTCCTCCATTTAAGGATGATCTTGTAGGGTCTCTCTCAGATGCCGAGGAACCCGAGGAATGGCAGCTCATTCTGTCTCTACGTCCATCGTTTCTTTCGCATGACAAAATCAAGAACGAGCAAAACAATGGATGTGTAAAGTGAATGGGAAAATTCTTGAACGAGAACAAGCGAAGAGATTCGGAGACTCGAGATGCTTATGAAGGGTTTTGAGAAGAACAGCCACCAAATGAATTGATAAATGAAGATAGTGAAAGAGCTAGTAACAACACCTAGAGGGAGATGAATAGGTGTAAATAAAAAATTTTGCAAGATTTGGTAGAAGTAATTTGCTTAGAAGATAAGACTAAGGGCCAATTCAACATTTAACAACTTTTTAAATAAAATCAAGAAGTTAAAATTTAAATAGTTAATTAGAGCTATGAATACAAAATTTATCATGGTTCGTTTTAGATCAAGCCTACGCCCACTCTCCCGAGCTAATGCCCTGTTTGGCTGAATTTCACTAAGAAACAAAAGAGATTTTATAGTTTGTGATATCGACTTCATAGTGATGAGTCTCTACCGGTCTCTCACAAAGTCTCACTATGAGTTTCTCTCTTTTGTATATAATTTGAGCTTAGAGAATAAAATGGCAATGAACTAGGAAGTTTCGAGACTTTGAAATTTCTCTTTCACGCACACTATCGAACAACTAGAGAGTCCACCTTAAATACTCCTTCATGCCTTCACGACCGTTGGCACTTTCCAAAGGAATTCTTCCAATCTACCCGTTGGACAAAATCAATCAATGAGATCTTGAGTCGTTTGAAGATTTGTGATGAAAGCCCGTCAATTTTGTTTGCCCATACAATCAGGATCTTGGTTTCCATAAGTAGAACCTTCCAAGTTTCCTTGCCTTCCAAAAGATTTGATTATCGGAATTGTTTCCAATAAAGATAGTCAACCATATATGAGCTATATGTAACCATAAGGTCATCCGTAAGCCATACGAATCGAATCATTGAAGAAATAAAAATAATCTCGAATCTAGATAAGTCTTCATTCTTGATTTGAAAACTATTAGTGCAGTGCGGACTTTGAATCTAAAGTCTAGCAGTTTGAAGTCTTCGACTTTGACGCTAAAGTCTACGGATGTCTTCGAGACTAGACTTTTTGAAAATGTTTTGTCAACTTCAAAAAATAGTAAAGCGAGTTTTCTCAACAATCTCCCCATTTTTATCGTGACAAAACTTTCCTGAGTTTAAGAATTTTAACTACAAAACAACTCTGTGCAATACATAATATCTTATAAAATGAGGTGATTATGACCGAGGCATCAAGTCTGCAACTACGTAAAAATATGTTAATCCCGAAAAGATAAATTAATTAAATATCCACCTACATTCGGTATTACCAAAGTAAGTTACTATAGATGTCAAAAAGTCCAACAAATCCAACAAATTCAACAGGCAAAACCAAAAAGGTAGCAACCATCATTAAACAAATAATCAAAAAGATAAATTCGCACATATTTCTCCCTTTTTGTCTACTGACAAAAGTGGAGAAGAATAAAAGAGTTTGGAAGAAATCAATGTTGTTTGGGGATATCGACCGAACCATTTCCTCCAGGTTTTCGAAGTGACTGCACCTTCTTAACATCTTCAAACTTACTCTCTTGGATTTGAAGTTTAAGGTCATAAAATTGATCATGAAAAAAAAAGAAACTATAGTAGCTTTCAATGTAGATTGGAGATTCTCGAATTTCACACCCATGCCATACTGTTGAGCCTTTATCTCCACAAGTGAGCTCCTAAAGAATTTCATTAAAGTTCGCAAAATTCTCATTTGCAGTAACAGCTTCACCATGTTCAGCTTTGAGGAGTGTTAATGGATGAGGGAACTTCAAAGATGTCGAAACATCAAGACTTGGAAAGGATGCTTCTATCAACTTCTCAGAAAATGAGGCATATACATCCTCCGGATTTGCTAGAGACTCGCTCACATCATCACTAGTAAAAACATGTGAAGAAGTACCTCTTAAAGACTCCCACCGTCTTCTATGCCTACAAAAAGGAGAAAAGAATTGTTTTTCTTGTTCTTGCTCATTATTAGCACCTAAATGATGTTCTCGTTTCTTTCCATTCCCCCGCAGCTCCGCTCCGAGTCTTCTGCACTATCTCGGAGCAAGATACCGCAAATGTTGGTTCAAATGAGTCATCTTGACCCTTTCATTTGCTTCCCTTTCTTCTTTTTCTTCTCTTCTTGCT